>JZKD02S2047158.1:38720-54042 GCA_000966675.3 Picea glauca | reverse complement strand
TGAACTTTTTGGGTAGGTATGACCTCAAATATGCAAGAAAAGCTTGTTATTCTGCATTATAAAACTCAGAAAACTGTAACTAAACTGTTAAATCCGTGAACCTAAATATCAAATTTAGGATTATTGATGATAAAACAAGTGAGAAAAGTTCATAAATTTGCTATAGTTTCCCTTTGTTTTTGCAATAAAAGTTGCAGAACAAGAACTAAAGTAGCCTAAAATGCACAGAAAACACTTAAAATCAATTCTTTACAATGGAAACTTAGTATTCCCCTTACCAATCTGCTATCTAGTTCACAAACCAGCAATGGTATTCACTGATTTTGCCTAAAAATTACTTAGAAATCAATTAAGCTTTTAATGACTGGTGTTTTGTCCTTGATAAATGGAGTTAATAAATGAAAGCAAGAAAACTAGTAAGGCAAAACAAATACTATAAAGTTCATATTATATGAATACTATAAAGTTCATGTACTTTAGAAATAGAAATTTGAACAAAAGCTATGCAAAGAAGATAGAATTCTTACACACACAAGTACCCATATGATGGTCACCAAAAGATGTTGATCAGATCTTCACTTCCTTACTCTGAGTTGTATATAGTGCAAAGTTCCAAGCAAAGTGGGTACATGTCAATGTGACCAAGAATCTTCAGGGATAGAAGAAATCACGCCAATATTCTAACAACTTCCTCACACCACTCAAAGTAGAACTATGGTAGTGGATATCAGAAATCCAACTCGTGCAATAGCACAAGTGCTTGTTCACAAAAACTAAATCTCAAAGAAATAAAGTGATAGCAAAAACACAAAATGATGAAGACACAAGTATTTCTATCCTTTGCTTGCACTCTTTCTTATAGGCAAGAGATGAGATCTTAGATATGAGGAGGATCAAGAATAGAAATAGGTCAAATCTAGAACTCCACTGAAAATGGAAGAGTGCCCCCCTAGGGTGATGGAGAAGTAATTGAAAAGAACAATGACCAACTAAGAATAGCATCAAATGGAGCGGCCTCATCTAGCACTAAAAATAGAAGTGAAGGAGCACAAGGATCTGCCAAGAATATACCAGGTGGAGCACACTCCTCCTCAAGAAGAACTCATGCATGGAGAAAAAATCAAACTCCAAGTAGGGTGCACTTCCCTAGGCTTTGAATAGACCATTGGTTGACACACACCAAACCGAAATAGAAACCTACCTAGGGACAAAGCAACCCTAAAAATAGATCGATTACAAGGAGTAGAAGCCACACCACAGCTAAAAATAGAAGTCAAAGGCATTCCCTCAAGTAGCGCACAGTCTTGTCATCCAACTAATGGCTAAAGATGGAATCCAAGAAAGGCTTTGTTCCACAAGGTACAAGACATTGGTATTTCAAAGACCCTTTTGGTGGCCATCATGAGACGATACGAGTGGGTGCTTGGTCGACTCACACCACCAATGGCCCCTCTAACTTAATTAGGAGCAATATAGGGGTCAAGTAGGGATTTCCTCTCTCATTGACTCTCTTCGGGATCTATATTGACGAGTTGGAGTCCTTTCTCAAGCAAAAGATACAAGATAGTGATAGGTGTCTTCTAACACCACATCTTGATCTCCTTGCTTTTATTTTCTAAGGGTGTAATCCTCTTAGCCCCCTCACCGAAGGAGCTACATAAATGAATTAACAATTTGTCTAGCCTCTGTGGTCTTAGACAATTAATGATTAACCTTAGTAAAACTAAGTTTATCATCTTCAATGTGTGTTAGCAGGCTATCTTCGATTACAACTTCCACTTCTAGGGGAACAGGATCGAGCTCACCACAGCCTACACATTCTTGGGTATCTAGTTCTCAAGGCCTCAATTAGGCTTGAGACCTACCTTCCAACTTTGGTTTAGCGAGGGTTATGGTTCCCTCGCATTGCTTAGGATACTGTGCTTTTAGCTTCACTCCTAGGATATACCGTCCAAGAAGTTCCTCTTAGACATGATCATTGCACCGATTGTCCTTTATGGCTCCAAGGTTTGGGGACATAATCTACTTTGGGTCAATTAGATGAGGACTCGGTTTGTTACAGTGTTTCACCCATTGCAAACAAATAGCACCTCAATCTATTGCCTCGACGAAGCTTGGAGTCCATCCTTTGCACCTCGAGTCCATCTTTAGACTTGTCTCCTGTTTTCATAGAGTCCAAAATCTAAGAAACTATGCTTCTAGGATGGATTAGTACACCTACCTAGCACTTTACTCATCGAAGGATATTGCCTCCTCAAGCCCCCATGGGAAAATGCGTTGTTGGTTTTCAAAGACTTCCATGTTGCTTTAGTGGATGGCCATTTCTACCAATCTACTTCCCCCTTCCAAGTGCTCATTAGATGCCCTAAATCANAACTTTGGTTTAGCGAGGGTTATGGTTCCCTCGCATTGCTTAGGATACTGTGCTTTTAGCTTCACTCCTAGGATATACCGTCCAAGAAGTTCCTCTTAGACATGATCATTGCACCCATTGTCCTTTATGGCTCCAAGGTTTGGGGACATAATCTACTTTGGGTCAATTAGATGAGGACTCCAGTTTGTTACAGTGTTTCACCCATTGCAAACAAATAGCACCTCAATCTATTGCCTCGACGAAGCTTGGAGTCCATCCTTTGCACCTCGAGTCCATCTTTAGACTTGTCTCCTTTTTTCATAGAGTCCAAAATCTAAGAAACTATGCTTCTAGGATGGATTAGTACCCCTACCTAGCACTTTACTCATCGGAGGATATTGCCTCCTCAGGCCCCCATGGGAAAATGCGTTGTTGGTTTTCAAAGACTTCCATGTTGCTTTAGTGGATGACCATTTCTATCGATCTACTTCCCCCTTCCAAGTGCTCATTAGATGCCCTAAATCACCTTCAATGATCTAAAGAAGCCTTGAGTCGAGCTATTCAAGAGAACATTGTAATGAACAACTATTTGTTAACTAGAAAATATCCAACATAAGAATGACAAAGAGTTGATATGGATAAATAATGTGTGTGTGTAAATATATATACATTGATTGGTCACAAGCATGAACAAACATGACCTTTGGTTTATTTTTATTTTTATTTTTAACTACATCCTCTATCAAAAAGATATATTTACAAACAAAAGGCAAGGGTGGAAGGGTATATACAATGAGAATTATATCCTCTTCTTCAACACTACTAGAGCATAAATAAAATCTGAATAAGCTTATGCATCTAGTTCTTAAGCATCTCTAATCAGAAGAAATCCTTTCATCAACAACTGCATACATACCTTTTCATGTCAATCACAACAAAAACACTGCAAAGATTGACCTCATTAGTAAAAACATGCATGCATCTTAACCTCCCAACAGTGTATAGAGCGGTGACTTTGAGGCACTTCCAAATTCCTGAAAAAGCAAAGAGTACTAGATACCTGAAATCACCAAAAAGTGGAGTTCTTCAATGCAGCTTCGACTAAAACAAAATTGTGTGATGATCTTGAATGTACTGCCAATGATCCCTGGGAAATCTACAATCCCAAAATATGTGCTTCAATATATCTAATTTTCCACAGATTAAGCAAATCCCATCTGTGAATCCACTTTTTGCTAAGCGGTCATTGGTTGTCAATCCCTGATAGATGACCAACTAAGCAAATCCCATTTGTGAATCCACTTTTTGCTAAGCAGTCCTTGGTTTCCAATCCCTGATAGATGACCAACCAAGCAAAGCCCCACAATTTGTAGTTAAGGTGAATGGAACAAACACCTATGGATCCACCTATCCTTTGGGTCAAAAGAAGTCCCACAAGCATTGAGAACAAGGGCAAGGGCATGCTTTTGGTGTAACAAAGAGTAAAGGGCTTTGGAGACAAATTACGAGAGCTACTTACTAAACACCCAACCCTAATCTCTCCATCGAGGGCATGCATAACAATGTACAACTTGAACAAGTCCTCTGGAGGAATCAGCCCAACAATGACTTTGATGACTAGCTTATCAATGGAAAGACAGGCTTTCTATTGTGTTAACACTCGCCAATCCTTCTAAGACCTGGCCTTAAAGTCCCAAAGATCCCTCTAGGAGAAAATACCCTTCCTATTCAACTTGCATGCATGGAACCGTAGAAATTCAGTAATGCATTGGTCCTAGTGTTTCCAACTCCAAACTAAGCACCAAGCCAAATCGCAATATAACCTACTACCCAAGAAATTCCATTAGGCAAATCTAGCAACAAATTTCCAAACCTCCCAGGTGCTTTAATAGTTGAAGGACCTGTTAGCACAATTTTTCTCCCTCCAATTGAGTTGATATAAAGGGAAAAACAATGATGAAGAAAGTGTTGATTCAAGGAGAAATGCCCCAAATTGTCACGTGAAAGACCCCTCTCAGTTTGGGTTGGTGTGTGCCAACCTCAGGGGGGAGTCCCTAGGGTACTTTGTTGTTGTCCTAAAGTCTAATTTTCTACAATTAGTGACAAAAAACAGCAGCCAAATTGCTTTGGACAATATGTAAACACATCGCCAAAGCGTTAGGAAAAAAATTGATTTAAGTAGCTTGGAGGGATCCTGCAAGGTTAGCACAAGAGAGATAGAAGAAACAAGAAGGAAACCCACTTAAAAGATGGCTTAATATCACAATAAATGGTAAGAACTACTAAATCTAATTGCAAGAATAAAACATGATACCAACAAGAAGGAAATCATGTCTCGAGGCCCACAGGTCCTAGACATGGAGTACCAAGAGCAAGATTGACCTTAGCATGGCCCTGGAGGGCCCACCTTTTCTTCTTCCATTGTCTTTGTCTTGTCAGCAGCAGCAGCATCCATCACCATCCGCTTGGTCCTGTATTAGAAAAGGTTCTTGCTCCATGAGGTAATTGGTCTAGGTATCATGGTATGTGTCACTTTTGATCATTGAAACTTTTGAATATATGCATCTGATTCCTTTTATCTCTAACAACTGCTTGGATCTTACATTTGCCCACTTGACCATGTTTGGGGGGATTGACAGGGTGCCCTAGCAAGCATGTGTCTGTAGGTTTTTGGTTTGCCACTGGAGGGATTTCTAAAAAGCCATCGTCCGCTCCCATCATACTACCACTTTTACATCTTGTTTCCCGCTCACCTATCCCATTCCCCTTGTTCGGGCATTGGGTTGACCTATTTTCAGGACTGCACCTTACCTCGTGGGAAGAAGGGGCTAAAGGCCCAGAAGGTAAAAGCAAGCTGGTAAGAGATAAAAGCCTAAGAATAAACCTTGAGATGCTTCGCCCAGGGATCCCTGAGAAAGCAATAAAAAGATTCTCAACAAGAAACAAGAGGGACCCAAAAAAATAATAAAACAAGACCTAATCAGAGGATAGGGGGTCTCATCACGAGCCAGCCTATTAGGTTCATGGGTATCTAGCAGTGTGACATTGCCACCAGCTGGTTACCACGCCAAGGCAATGACTCTTGGTTGCATGGCCAAGGGAAAGGGGGTCTCATCACGAGCCAACCTTCTCATTTCTGTGAAAGTACTTGTGGGTAACGCTGTCAGCTTTGGTCACCACGCCAAGGCAGTGTCGCCTGATTAGCTCTTGAACAAAAAAATAAAATAAAAAGAATACAACGAATAAAGGCAAGAATGTGCTTGGAAAAAATGCATCCATGACAGGGACAGCTCACCTTCTAAATAGGCACCCACAAGTAACACGTTGCATCCTTGGCCCTTACTACACCCACATGCTTGGACATCCCCTGACCACATCATCCACTTACATGGCTTGGATGAGGTCTCACTGGGAACTTTCCTCTTTCTGTGGACACTAACCCAATAGGAAGCCTTGTTCTTTTCCCCAGACTTGTATTGCAGGATTGTGTAACGTCTTTGAGCTATTGATTGATGTATTAGGGATTTTATGCATGTGTTTAATAATATTAATGATGAAATGTGATTGACATTGCTATGATCCCTGTGACTGATGAGCCCATGGAGGGCGTAGCCTTTGATGTGCAGGACCATACCCGACGGACAAGTACCATTTGGACCGGTACACATGGGGAGATGATCCGTTCGGACCTCCATGGGGCTGAAGAGCCCATCAGATGGATGTTGAAACCCCACCATGGGGCAAAGACGAGACAGAGATGGATCGGTGTCTTGCATCGGAGAAGAAGAGGACGTTCCACCAGAGGCACCCCGACAGAGCTTGACCTAGGGAGATTTGCCCTTTTTCAATGGAACGTTGGCCTTGGAAGGCCTAGGACATCACCCATCATAGCCATGATGTCATCCAGCAGTATGGACACTTTGGGAGGCAGACTAGGCAGTATTGGCACGTGTGGCAGGTTGGAGAAGCCCAAGAAGTGCTAACGTTTTGCTCCAGGATGCCCCATTTGCCCTAGAAGGGCCTAACGCCTCCCTTAGAGGGGCTTCTTATCTCTTTATAGCTCAATTAGGGTTTTAATTTGACAATTTAATGTAAAACAATATGATTTTGATAATTTGGCCTTGTCAACCTTTTACCTGACCTAAAATGTAAAATTAGGTCAAGGTTTTGTATAAATGAGAGATTTTCACTCTCATTTTATCATCACAACTCACACACCCATTAGTGAGGTCTGAAATTTGTGCCCTATCTTGGGTACTTGGCTGATTTAAGGAAGGCGCACTTGTTGAAGGAAGATATGTTTGGCATATTTTGGCATTTCTCTTGAAGGAAGGTGTTACAACTAGGGTTTGCATGCTATTTCATGGTGATATGTAAGTGTTTTTTCTGCAAAACTTCTTGAATGAATGGTTGTAGTTTTATATTCTTGCATATGTTTATAATTTGTTAATTAAAACCCTAGGTGACAAGCACACAAGTAGGTCCGTGTCTCATGTCCCCTATTAGAGAATTTTTCAGCCATTGAAGAGGAAAAGAGAGCCTAGCCATAGCTACACTCCTTTCTCCTCTTCCCCTTTGCTAGCCGTACCTGTTTGAGCTCAAGAAGGAGAAGACGTCCCAGGCCTAGGTCATCTACACTTGGGGCCGTTTTTCTTCTAGGGTTTGATGATAGAACCTTGTTGTAGCAACACTCTCCCTCATTTGACTCTCTTGTCTTGACTTTATCTTTCATGCTAGTCGTTTTTGCCATCTAAGCAAGGAGAGAGCACGAGGCCTTGCCATAACAACACCGGAGTGAGCCTCTCTCCCCTAGGGTTTTGTCTCTGAGGCCCTGCCATAGCAGCACTTCAGAGCTCTTCCCTCCAGTCCTTAGCCGTCCTCCTTCAACCCTTACGTCCTTTAAATTTGACTCCATTTTACCCTAGAAGGCACTGATCCTAAGACCTCCAGCGTTGAAGTGAAATTGATCAAAACAACTCTCAAACCCTTTTGAAATCTTAAACCCTAACAACACTAACCCTACTAACCCTAGTTGTTGACATCATCATTGGTTATTACATCTTTATTGCAGCAACGTTTTGTCTTTTGAGCAATTGAATGGTAGTTAAAGGCATTAATTGAGTTAAGTATTGATTTGTTGTATTGAATGACATATCGTTCTAGTATTTATTGGTGAAGTGACATTACTTTATTGCCATTTTGTAAACAATGACTTCGTCAACATTTACTTTCAAATTGCTTATATTGAATATTTGATAGTCTTTGATATATATGAAGTACTAACCAAAGCCTGCATATATCAGTTTATTGTTACTTTGTTCTCGGGCAGGGATTCTACTTGGTTATCTTTGTTGGCTATAAGACGGACTATCTGTTTGGTGGTGATCTGTGAAGGGGGGAAACTTGTCATTGTCTGATTATCCTTTAGCCTCTTCAAAACCCCAGGTCACCGGGGACATCTCCCCTGGGCCTCACCTCCCTAAGAGAAAGAGCCTCCCCATCGTGGTGACATTGGGTGGGATAGGTTCCTGTTACGCCAGTTTGGCCTTCTACTTTATAGCCTTTCTTCCTAGCTACAAACTGTGCGATAACATTTTGGCGTCGATGTCGGGGAACACTAAGTCAAACCTTCCTCAAGACGACAAATTTTCGGTAAGCCTTGCCTCAAAGACTATTTTCTTACAAGCTTACTTGGCGACTCCACTAGGGTGTTTTCCCTTTTCTTTGGTAGTTTCAAGTAAACTATCTGGCGACTCCACAAACCAAAAAGAGGTTCAATAATCCTCCTTTGTCTTTTAGAAGGAAGCCTCCCAAGATCTCTCCTATTGTCAAATCACTCTTCGGGAAAAGCCTTCCTTTAAGAACCATGTCTAGTTCTCAGACCGCTACAACGAACCCAACCAACAATCAAAGACAATGGTCATCTACTCTTTTCAAACCGTTAGACACGTCAGCCATACCTAGCTATCCTACGCAAATGCCACCTAAGTATGAGAAGTGGTTGCCTAAATTCACCGGTACTGATGCAGTTAGTGTCGAAGAACACATGAGCAGCTTTTGGGCGTTTTTTCAGCTTCATCCCATTAGTGATGATGTTGAAGACTTAGTCATGAAGTTGTTCTCCGCTACTCTTTATGATGCCTCAAGGCGTTGGTACCTGAGCCTTCCCGATGGAAGCATCAAAACCATGGACAAACTTGAAGAGGCCTTTCTCAAAAGATGGAGTGTCAAAGAAGACCCTAACATGCTCCTCAACCGACTGAATAACCTTGCCAAATATGAAAATGAGTCCATTCGGGAGTTCCACACTAGATTTGAAACTTTGCTGCAAAGGATCCCCACAAGCCATCATCCGAAAGATGATTACCTCGTCCATGTTTACACCAGATCTTTCAATGGCCAATTACGGTATCTTCTCAGAGATAAAAACCCCCAATCCATTCAAGAAGCCCAAGAGCTCGCTACTAAAATATAGGGAAACCTCCTTTCATCCAAGATTGAGCCTTTTGCTAAACCAAGGGGAAGAATAGACACCAAACCAAAAATAGTTCACAATGTTGAGCCTACTTCAGACCTGTGTGCCAGTATCGTCAAGCTGCAAGCCTCTATGGATGGTATCATTAAAAATCAAGAGCAAATGATGAGTACGATTGTCAACTTGGAAAGATCTCAGACCCAAGCATCCTGGGTCCCGTACAAAGGGCAATTCCAGAAGGGGAGCCAATTTTATAAACCAAAGAATGAGCAAGAAGTTCCAAACACCTTGGCCCCTACAAACGTTGTTGATGAAAATCCTTGGTGCCTAGAATGCAGTGAAGCACATTGGGAGCATGAGTGTCCTTACAGTAATGGCCATCAACAAGTCAACAACATGGACCATTTCATGGAGTTTCCTCAAATAAATATCACCGATACAGAACATCAGGAAGCCGTAAAAGAAGCAGCCAGGTCAGCAAGGATGGCGGTAATAAACAACCTAGACCAAGAATCACGAGAGAAGCTAAAGAAACAAGAATTTCAGGTGTACAGAAGAAAGAAGTTGAGCCAACCTACTGCTGACCAGGCAAAGCCCCCACCCTTGGAAATACTTCTTCCCAAGACATCCAAGGCTAGGAAGGTTGACCTAAACTTTGACTTCGAAGGGGCATCATCAAAAATGCATGTAAACGTTCCCCTCAGAGAAGCCATTAAGATCTCGTCTATCAAAGAATGCTTTGACACTTTCTTTCTGGGATCAAATGAGCCCACGGACCCCCCTATTATGTTGCAGGCCGATCATTTCAGGGTCCAATATGGTGAGAACCCTCCCTTCTTCATGACTTTAATGATCAACAGCAAAAGCCTCAACAATTGCATGTTAGATACAGGGGCAGGTGCCAACATGATGTCACTTAAAGTCATGCGACAAATGGGTTTAAAGGTCACACGGCCTTACAGGAATGTATGTGGCTTCGAATCTAAAGCCATACCCACACATGGGGTAGTCGAGAATGTGGAAGTTTGCCTTAAGAAGTACCCAGAGAAATTAGTCCACATTGACATCGTGGTAGTTGACGTCCCAGATGTGTGGGGAATGTTGTTGTCTAGGAAATTCATTGCAATGTTGGGTGGCACTCTCGAGATGGACCTCGCGTTTTTGAAATTGCCTTTAAAAAATGGAACAATAGGAGGTCTCCTAAATGTGCCAATAACCGGAGACCATGTGCAAGATATTACTCACCCCATCAATAATGAAAAGGCACGAGACAAGATGATACAAACTCTTCAAAAGTATTCTCCAGAAGATATGCCCTTTGCAACGGAAGAGGACTTTGATCAGATCAAATTGCCCAAGAAAGAAGAATACCAACAACTCCTAGATGAATTCAAGAGCAAAGAGATTGGGACGGTGAAGATATTAAAGAAAGTTGAAGATGACGTACAAGTCTGCCCATCCCAACAGGAAGTGTTTACAGCAGAAGCCCACCCTCCTCCCTCAGCACAATACACCAGGGTTGTCCAAGGGACGACCAAATACAAAGTCAGAAAGTACAAGGAAGGAGACATGGTATGGATGTGGGATACCCAGAAAGAAGAGCCAACTAATGTGAAAGAAAGCGCTCAGTCATGGCTCGGACCCTTCAAAGTTGGAATGGAATCAGTTGATGACTCATATTACTTGTCCACTTTGGAGGGAAGAAGGCGGCCATTACCTATCAGCGGGCACCTCCTCAAACCCCACCAAGGTGGGGGGACCTGACTTCACAGGTAAGTACAAGTAAGTAGGCATTTTTGCATTTGTGTATTATACCATTTGCACTGCATGTTAGTTTTCTTTCACACTTACACCTATTGATTGTTTTCTTTCATTCTATATATATATAAAAGTATGCTGGGGTGCCATTACGACCCCAATTTTGTTACTGATACCTCTATCGAGATTGAGCAGGTCTGCAGGTTATGCCAGAGATGTTGAGGTTCTCATGCGCTCTACAGTGAGCACATGTCCCCGAGTTGGAGCCAGATGTTATCCCCACTTTTAGAGATAACTAGGAGATCATGTCTCAAGGCCCACAGGTCCTAGACATGGAGTACCGAGAGCAGGATTGACCTGAGCATGGCCCTGGAGGGCCCACCTTTTCTTCTTCCATTGTCTTTGTCTTGTCAGCAGCAGCAGCATCCATCACCATCCGCTTGGTCCAGTATCAGAAAAGGTTCTTGCTCCATGAGGTAATTGGTCCAAGTATCATGGTATGTGTCACTTTTGATCATTGAAACCTTTGAATATATGCATCTGATTCCTTTTATCTCTAACAACTGCTTGGATCTTACATTTGCCCACTTGACCATGTTTGAGGGGATTGACAGGGTGCCCTAGCAAGCCTGTGTCTGTAGATTTTTGGTTTGCCACTAGGGGAATTTCTGAAAAGCCATCGTCCGCTCCCATCATACTACCACTTTTACATCTTGTTTCCCGCTCACCTATCCCATTCCCCTTTTCCGGGCATTGGGTTGACCTATTTTCAAGACTGCACCTTACCTCACGGGAAGAAGGGGCTAAAGTCCCAGAAGGTAAAAGCAAGTTGGTAAGGGATAAAAGCCTAAGAATAAACCTCGAGATGCTTCGCCCAGGGATCCCCGAGAAAGCAATAAAAAGCTTCTCAACAAGAAACAAGAGGGACCCGAAAAAATAATAAAACAAGACCTAATCAGAGGATAGGGAGTCTCATCACGAGCCAGCCTATAAGTTTCATGGGTATCTAGCATTATGACATTGCCACCAGCTGGTTACCACGCCAGGACAATGACTCTTGGTTGCATGGCCAAGGGAAAAGGGGTCTCATCACGAGCCAGCCTTCTCATTTCTGCGAAAGTACTTGTGGGTAACGCTGTCAGCTCTGGTCACCACGCCAAGGCAGTGTCCCCTGATTAGCTCTTGAACAAAAAAAGAAAAAAAAAAGAATACAAAGAATAGGGGCAAGAATGGGCTTGGAAAAAATGCATCCATGATAGGGACAGCTCGCTTTCTACAAAGGCACCCATAGGTAACACATTGCATCCTTGGCCCTTATTGCACCCACATGCTTGGACATCCCCTGAGCACATCATCCACTTACATGGCTTGGATGAGGTCTCACTGGGAACTTTCCTCTTTCTGTGGACACTAACCCAATAGGAAGCCTTGTTCTTTTCCCCAGACTTGTATTGCAGGCTTGTGTAATGTCTTTGAGCTATTGATTGATGTATTAGGGATTTTATGCATGTGTTTAATAATATTAATGATGAAATGTGATTGACATTGCTATGATCCCTATGACTGATGAGCCCATGGAGGGCGTAGCCTTTGATGTGCAGGACCATACCCGACGGACAGGTACCATTTGGACCGGTACACATGGGGAGATGATCAGTTCGGACCTCCATGGGGCTGAAGAGCCCATTAGATGGATGTTGAAACCCCACCATGGGGCAAAGATGAGACAGAGATGGATCGGTGTCTTGCACCGGAGAAGAAGAGGACGTTCCACCAGAGGCACCCCGGCAAAGCTTGACCTAGGGGGATTTGGAAGGCCTAGGACATCACCCATCATAGCCATGATGTCATCCAGCAATATGGACATTTTGGGAGGCAGACTGGGCAGTATTGGCACGTGTGGCAGGTTGGAGAAGCCCAAGAAGTGCTAACGTTTTGCTCCAGGATGCCCCATTTTCCCTCGAAGGGGCTAATGCCTCCCTTAGAGGGGATTCTTATCTCTTTATAGCTCAATTAGGGTTTTAATTTGACAATTTAATGTAAAACAGTATGAATTTGATGATTTGGCTTTATCGACCTTTTACCTGACCTAAAATGTAAAATTAGGTCAAGGTTTTGTATAAATGAGAGATTTTCACTCTCATTTTATCATCACAACTCACTCACTGATTAGTGAGGTCTGAAATTTGCGCCCTATCTTGGGTACTTGGTTGATTTAAGGAAGGCGCACTTGTTGAAGGAAGATATGTTTGGCATATTTTGGCATTTCTCTTGAAGGAAGGTGTTACAACTAGGGTTTGCATGTTATTTCATGGTGATATGTAAGTGTTTTTTCTGCAAAACTTCTTGAATGAATGGTTGTAGTTTTATATTCTTGCATATGTTTATAATTTGTTGATTAAAACCCTAGGTGACAAACACACAAGTAGGTCCTTGTCTCATGTCCCCTAATAGAGAATTTTTCAGCCATTGAAGAGAAAAAGAGAGCCTAGCTGTAGCTACACTCCTTTCTCCTCTTCCCCTTTGCTAGTCGTACCTGTTTGAGCTCAAGAAGGAAAAGACATCCCAAGCCTAGGTCATCTACACTTAGGTTTGTTTTTCTTCTAGGGTTTGATGATAGAGCCTTGTTGTAGCAACACTCTCCCTCATTTGACTCTCTTGTCTTGACTTTACCTTTCATGCTAGCCGTTTTTGCCATCTAAGGAAGGAGGAGAGAGCAGGAGGCCTTGCCATAGCAACACCGTACTGAGCCTCTCTCCCCTAGGGTTTTGTCTCTGAGGCCCTGCCATAGCAGCACTTCAGAGCTCTTCCCTCCAGTCCTTAGCCGTCCTCGTTTAATTTGACTCCATTTTACCCTAGAAGGCACTGATCCTAAGACCTCCAACATTGAAATGAAATTGATCAAAACAACTCTCAAACCCTTTTGAAATCTTAAACCCTAACTACACTATCCCTAGCTCTAGCTAACCCTACTAACCCTAGTTGTTGACATCATTATTGGTTATTACATCTTTATTGCAACAACGTTTTGTCTTTTGAGCAATTGAATGGTAGTTAAAGGCATTAATTGAGTTATGTATTGATTTGTTGTATTGAATGCCATATCGTTCTAGTATTTATTGGTGAAGTGACATTACTTTATTGCCATTTTGTAAACATTGACTTCGTCAACATTTACTTTCAAATTGCTTATATTGAATATCAGATAGTCTTTGATATATATGAAGTACTAACCAAAGCCTGCATATATCAGTTTATTGTTGCTTTGTTCTCGGGCAGGGATTCTACTTGGTTATCTTTGTTGGCTATAAGCTGGACTATCTATTTTGGTGGTGATCTATGAAGGGGGGGAACTTGTCATTGTCTGATTATCCTTTAGCCTCTTCAAAGCCCCAGGTCACCGGTGACGTCTCCCCTGGGCCTCACCTCCCTAAGAGAAAGAACCTCCCCATCGTGGTGACATTGGGTGGGATAGGTTCATGTTACGCCAGTTTGGCCTTCTACTTTATAGCCTTTCTTCCTAGCTACAAACTGTGCGATAACAGGTCCCACAAGTCCTACCTAATCTGGAGTCTGGGGCAGCACTGGTGTCAGACTGTCTCTTAGTGCAATGGGAGGAATTCCCTCCTGGACAACTTTTCTTAGAGAGGAAGATTCCAAGAAGTCAAAGGAAGACCATTGAACAGTTGAAGAATACCCCAGAAGAGAAGTGGACCCCACAGGAAAATAATAAAGTGAAAATAGAATTTCCAGGAAGACAAGTCGGCCCCAGTAAAGTGACTTGAAGACTATAAATAAAGAGAGACGCCTTGCCATTTGACACAATCACACAGCTCTCTCACTCAAGAAAAGAAGGCGCAAGTCTGAGGCAAGAAAGAAGATGTGGCTACTGCAGTTTCTAGGGTTTCTATATTGGAAAGTTCGTTGGAAGAGGTTGAGTACTCTAGCACTCTCGCTAGGGTTGCTACACATCATATTTCAGGGATTTGCTCAATTGTCTAACCTCACTAGGGTTTGACAAGAAGAAGAGATAAGTATTTGTTATCAAGGTTTCTTAATTGTTGGTTTTGCTCTTGTGAATAGAGCTTGTTCATGGTTGTATTGTGCTATCAGAAATATTCTCTCTAAGGAAAGATGACTGGGTTTTTCCTCGAGTTTGGGGTTTTCCCAGGATAAATCTTTGTGTCTTCTTATGCTTGTCTATTTGCTTCTAGATCCTGCTTATATTTTCAGTATATGGTTGTTGAATGTTAAAAAGAAGATCAAAGTACTATGGTAAATCTATTACTACTAAAAATTTAAGAAAATCTAACAAGTAGGCTTGGCTACTAAACTTGTTATTTGATCCCTTGAGGTCACCAAGGAAGTCTCCCTTGTGGTGGACCTCTTCCATCACTGAAACAAGGGAAGATCCTACTAAGGTGATAATGGTAGTTTCTTCCATTGTTACGCAAGATTTAAGGATCTTGTGGAGGGCTTTGCACAAGTACAAATCTTGCGATAACAGGAAGAACTCAAGGGGCATTTAATGTGAGGTTCTTCACCTTTTTTTTTGTTTTAATGGGTTGTGTTGTTGTCCTAATACACACTTGCAAACGTGAGCTAAGTCTAGCTCACTTACTGTGTCCTTGGAGGCACAATGCCTAGGTTCACAGCCCACGCTGTCACTTTGACCGGAACCTCTTCCGTCTAGGCTCACTCCTAGGGAAGCCAAGGGGGGTAGTCCCTAGTTTCTA
>JZKD02S2047157.1:513183-524794 GCA_000966675.3 Picea glauca | reverse complement strand
TCTCAATAGATTTTACCAGTGAAATAGCTGAGCAGAGAAGGTCTCATACACCAATTTAGTGTCTAACTTAACTGTGACCTTAAAAATAGATTATTATTATATTATTATAAGTGTATTGTTATTTATCAAACATAAAAAAAAATATAATTCTTTAAAATTTACATTATCTCAAAACTAAAATAAATATAGATATGTTTTATGTTTAAGTAACGAATAAAAATAATAATAATATTATTATTATTTTAACTTAACATATAGTGACCCAAAACCTACATGACAATATCTTTATTATATTAAATTATAAAATTAATATTTTTCCTTAGACAATATTATTTATTATAACTATTATATTTTTAAAAAATCTATATATGATAACCTAAGATCACCTGGCAAACGTCTCTACTATAAAACTAACATCTTTTGTCACAAAAAATACGTTTACATCTTACTTTCTTAACTCCACATTATAGTAACTTGTTAAACACTCAAGATATTGTCTTTTGGTTAAGAAAAGATATGCTACACTATCAATGTTTGAACGTCACATCAAGTGATAGTTTTAATGTCATATCAAGTCGTTGTTATTGGAAAACATGTAGACCTCCCTGTGATATGGGTAGCTTGTTGAAACTTGAAGCCCACCTTGATATGAGTAGATTGTTGAAACTTGAAGCCCACCTTAACAGTTTCTAATTTCAACTAATGGATGTTATGTATTGTAAAATAATGGAAGGTCGAAATCAAAGTTTGGTTAGAGTAGATAGTTATTGCGTGAGGTACAAGGTCTAGTAGATAAGGGTAGGAGATCTCTAAGAAATAGATCCCTAGGAAGGTAGTGTAGGTGGCTAAGTCATTTTCTTTTCATTATTAATATAAAAATGTGGCCTCGATCAATGTTTTACCCATGTTCTCAACATTAATATTAATTAATATTAATATTATCACCACAACAACCATGCCCACGTGAACCCCCTCCCCTCATTTGGGTTTCCTTGTCGAGAAATCATAAAGAGACAAAATGGTTATTTTGTAAAGTTGTGCAATTTACCCCCCTCATTTCATTCCATGATTTTGCTCTTCCAGCACCGACCATGCCCCTCACATAGGTGAGAGTATAATAATGAGAATAGGTCCAGCAAACATATTTGTCATATGGCCTTTTCTTGACCAAGAATTTTTATTTTTGGTTGGTACAACCCCATAAAAATGTGGGGAGAGCCTCAATTTGCCATGGTTTGTATGGCTGGAAATGCACATGGACCTTATCCCTATGCTTCATCACATGAAGCTTATCCCTATTTTGTTTTAATTAATGTTGTATTGGTAGACCTTTGAGGACTATTGTTCTAATTTGTTTTTTATTAATTTGAAGTTGTACACATAAATCAAAATACCGAACTTTGATTTTCATCAAGTTATATATATATTTTAAATAGATTTTTTTAATTTTTATTGTTTTTATTTATTCATTTATAAAAACGGTTACACATATAGTTGCCATTGGAATAATCAACAAAGTTAATTATAAAAAATCCAAATGGGGATCATGAGAAGTATATATTCATGCTTGATAATTTTGATGCTACGAATTTTTTTAGCACTATTTCATGGGCGCCATTGCAAAAATTTTCAATATTTATTATTTTGTTCTAACCATTATTTCTTAATTATACCTACTAATCATATTTAAGAAGTGGTTTTGAATATCAAATTCATTTTCACCCTTATTCTTTCTTCTTGTGTACGTTAATGGTTGTTAATTGCTTGTAAATACACTAGCATGGTTCATACTACAATATGTATAGAGGATGTTGTTACCCTTGCATGTGAAAGGTTGTTTCCGACTTTTCCATTCATGACCTTTGTCCCAACTATAGCAATGAAAAATGGTCATAGTTGTACAGTTCTTCTTAAGAATTCAATTACTCAAAGGTGTTACTAGTTTTATCTATTCCCTTAATGTACTACTCATTAGTTCATTAGATAAAATCTAACTTTTACCTTATATAATCATGGTTGAATTTTATATATTGTGAGAGAATCTTTAAATTTCATATTTAAATGAAGAATTTAACAAATATCGAGGTTCATTAAGTTGTCTCAGTCGTGACGGGCACAAATTTTGGGGACACAAATTGTGTGCTTGGGATTTTCAAGTTGTTATTCAGATGGTGGATTCAAATTCCAGCTTCTTGTGGAGACAATTTAACCTGAAAGTAGTCATCCAACCTTGATATTTTGTACTAGGGGGATGGGTGCCATTATGCTACAATGTCATGGAATTTGATGCAAAGATGAGAATTTTATCCACAAATCGTCGAATTTTATGCATTTTGGCAGTGAATTCACAAGATTTCATTCAACGATGTGGGATTAGATGATGGATTCATGGAACTTAGTTCTGAGACATATAGTTTGAGGGTGTATTAGTATTGGAATTGGAATTGGACTTTGTTGTAGAAGTTGCATTGCATTTTGCATATTGTTGGAGCTTCAGAATGTTATTGATGGAATCTATCATGCCAGGGTTGAGACAACAAAATATTAAACTAGGCAAATATTAGATTGGGATAGAAGAATATTAGGTCAAAACAAATAATTGGGAAATTAAATGGAGAAAAAGACGTGACAATTTTATCTAGCTTGGCTCAAAAGACCTCTATCCCATAAGTGGAAATCACAAAAGAAGGATCAGAGGCAGAGCCAATGTCAAGTTAAAAAAAAAAAACTCTTCAATTTCAAAGGAGCTATTGACAACTAAAGCAAATGCTCATTGGACAGATGTAGAAATTAGAGATATGAAAGCACAACTTGAAAAAAGAAATATATTAATGGATGATTGTCATAAATAATTAGTTGATAGAGACAAAGTACATGTTGAGGGTACACAAAGAATTCAGTATTTGAAGAAATCATTAGAAGAAGCTAAGAAAAAAATAGCTAGAAAGAGATTCCAATTCGTGTAAAACATGTAATCTAGGATCAAATTATTTTGATAATGGAAAAGCTCATAGGTTATTTTGATGTAGTACAAAAAACTGAATTTTTAGCTCATCCTGTACAGATTGAAATAAGCAAAGAATTGATACATTAGGAGACAAAATTTAAAGAGCAGAGGAGGTAATCAAGATTCTGAATGGTAGAACTCAAGACAAGTTAATGACTATGGGTGTCAAAGATCGAACTTTGTGATTATGGAAGCTAGTGAAGTTCACACAAATAAAAACTTGATATTGTCAACTTAGAATAAGTGCAATGCAGTTGGTTAGTATGCTCAAGCTTTCAAGGACAATTTCAAATCATTTATTGAATTGGGATTGTGTTCCCCATGGACAAATGAAAATTGGTTTTACAATGTTGAGGGATACAATGATTCACTGATCAAACAAAGCAACAATATTGAACAATTTAGAGATGCTATTGGCCCACTCAAGGGAGAATTGATATTTGATAAGGTTTCACTTAATTTCAGGATTTTGAGTACCATTACAAATTTGCATTAGGTTTACCAACTCCATCTTTTGATATTTTTATAGAGTTAGATATTGTTGAAAGGAAATGTTAGAATTTAAATATCTTGAAGGAAATGACTGGGCTTTAATAGCCAGATTAAGAAGCAAATATCTGACAATAGTGCAAGTGCCTCAAGTTGCTTCCATGTTAGGACCTCAACCCCTTCATAGGAAAAAAATAAATGTATGACTGGATAGATAAGTCGCAAATATTCCAGGCATAACATAAAGAAGGATGAGCCATTTCCTAGGATTTTCGAGTACCTCTCTCTACTATTTTTAGAAAATTGTTATTTGAAAAAATAGTTAAGGTTCATGAGGATAAAATAAAATAATGAGATAAGAAAACATCAATATTTGGAGTGGAAATAGGACTTGCTTCTACTATCCATATTCAGTCATGGGAAGGAACACATTTTTTCTAAGTTTCTGGGTTTTATGGTCTTTCTGAGTTTTCAAAGGATTTTGTTGATGTTTTTGTAGCTTCAGGATGTATCCCCACAAGTGGCCTTGGTGTCAGGCATGTGGGAATCCTCATTGGCACATCACTACACTTTCGTTTGGGTGAAAACCCCTTTGGATTGGAGCTTGGGGCTTCATGGGTTTGTCAATGGGCTTTGTGGGCTTGTGATGGGGCTTCACACCCACATGTAAGTCTAATTTGATGTTGATTTTGTGGAGGGGCTTCTAACTCAACATTAGACTTGTATAAAAGGACATAAGGTGTCAGAGATACATTCATTCTTGTGGGGAATCTTGGTGACTTGAGCCAGCATGGGAGAGAGGTTGTGGTGACCTCAGTCCATCCATGGAGAGGGGCCAATAGGCTTCAAATCTGTTGTTTTGTTCTTGTTTTAGGAAGGTACCATGAAGAGGAGGATTGAGTAAGGTTGGAGCAGTTCTGTTGAGGACTGTGGGAGGATTGACCAACCTAGGAGAGGCCAGTCACAAGCCTAGGGAGGCTTGATTAGGTACAAGAAGGTAAACTACAATAAGGAAGAAGGCCGCCACAACATTGTGGAAGCTTGAACAACCAAGGAAAGGAAGCTACAAGTCTTTGAGAGGCTCAACTTGTAAGAAGGAGCCTCAGTTTTCTATGAGAGGTGAGTAATAGGTTTATTGGGGAGACATTTGGGGCTGCTACAACCACCCTAAAAACCACAATTATGTAATAATATTACAACATTATTAAGGCAACATTGATGGGTTGTTGTTGCAGCCTAAAATAAAAATTGAGGACAATCTTAAGAGGTGTTACACATTATTTTGGTCACCCTGATGATGATTCTACAAACATGTGTTCAGGCTCTCAAAAGAATCTTTTACATGAGGAAAATGACTGATTTCTTCCTCTACAAGGCATGTTTTTGGAATTACGTCGCAGGCTAACAGTAGTACACAGTGCATAAATCCTTGATTTCCACAGGCTGCTCTATACTTGGCTCGCGAGGTTTCTGCAGGTTGCTATATAGGTAGGGTGCGACGGCGTTTGAAAGCTAAAAGAAGAAAGAAGTTCACGAAGGTTCTAGAAGGAGGATCTTCTAGAATGTGAGGTGGCGTTTGTATGATTGTGATCCTACTAGCTTCTCTAATTTGGTGGGATCATCCTCATCTATTTAACCACTTCTCCTTCTCCTATATAATGATGGGTTTCTCATGGAAAAGGTTAAGCAAGATTGAGCAAAGAATTGTTGAAAGAATAGGCTGAAGATTGTGTGAAGGATCCTGTTGCAACTGATGCTTGAGGTCTCCATTTGTTCATCAATCTTTTGTGGACCATCTTCATACAAATTCGGAGCAAGTGTATGTGTGTGTTGGAACAAAGGACCACTGAAAGGGAACTTGCGACATCAAGGCAATTTGGTTGTATCTTCCACTTTTACTTAATATAATACGATGACATGTTTCTTTCCCATAAAATCATTAGCATTTTAGTACATGACTCCTTGATCACATGTTTAGTTTTTCATTGAATCTACTATTGTTGCTTTCACTTTGGTTAATTTGTGTCATTGCAGATTTGATATCACAAGAGCACTGGATCAAAGCAGGGACAACAAAGACATAAGGAAGCGATATCTAAAGGTATGTCATCCATTCCTTCTTTGGTATTAAACTCAATGATTGTAACTTAGGGAAAGCGTCATGTCCTGTCTTGTTTTGTTTTAGATCCAGGTGGATCTAGGGAGATTAGTTTATGTCTGCATTCATCGATTTATCCAATAACAAAATTGGTGACTCCACTGGGGATACGACTTTTTTGTGGTTTTTTGTTGGCCATTTTCTTTTAGCCTACCCCTTTTCACTTTATTTCAGTCTCTGAGTCCGTGGGGCATCCATTCAGACTCTCTGGGTTTGAAAGTTCACTTAGGCCCTTTATCCTCTTTCCAAATTTCTTTTGTTTGCAGACACTTCCGCACGGTACCCATACACAGCCCGTGAAAACTTTTGATTTTCGCACGCTGACTATTTGTCCCAATGCGTACTTTCCGCGACCTATTCACAACTAGCCTGTGGAAACCTTTGATTTCCACATTGTAATCTACTGCTAGGTTGTGGTGGCATCTGTAAAATTTTTGGTTTGGGTCCTGTCATCTTTTGATGCCCAGTTTTTCTTTAGCCAGATGGGTGGAACTTTTAATGCCAGTATCTGACTGATTTCTAAGTTTGAAACTTGTTGTCGATTGGTTTTCGGAGATCAAACACCTTTCTTAGTCATTTTTCTAGTTTTACCTTTTGACTTTTTATCAAACAAGGATATAATCTCTGATTTCGCATCTGAGTGCTTGATTGATTAAAAGTCTTTTGATTGGATTTAAAGTTTTGGATTGATTACATTTTCTGGATTGCTTGATGATTGGAAAGTCATTTTTCATTTACATTTGGTGAAACATTTTCTTGTCATTCTTACTTTTATCTTCATTGAAAGTTTGATTTGGGTGCTTGTTGAGTGTAGAGATTTTATTTGATTACTTGTCCTTTCTTCGTCATACCCCTAATCTGGTCTTAGAAAGGAAGAATTTAAAGTCATTTATTCTTTTAAGTAATCATACATAAGAAATTTTTTTGCATTCAAAACATTTTAGAAGAGAAAATTGAGAAATTTCATTGTTTGTGGTTGTTTGCAATTGTGTTCATTCAAGAAAAAGAAAGTACATTATGTAGCTTACATCATTTCGGAAAAATACCTTCTCCCTGTTGTAGATAGAGTTCATTGAATGAAAATATTGCATCATTTGTTTGTATTTTCATATTATTGGGTCAAGGTATTATACGACATTGGTTTCATTTCCGTCTCCCTCTTGCGTAAACAATAGCCTCTAAAAACATTGTGAAATCTAAAACTCAATTAGTAACTTTTATTTTTTAGGGATCTTTTACACCAACATTAGCTAGGCTAGATCTTTGGAATAGGCTGTGAGACACACTCTCCAAAGCACAAAACACACAATAGCATGTTGTGATAGGGAGTGTTCAAATCTATTTGCAACATTTTTTCCTGGGAAGCCCTTCTCACACAAGGGTCAAACATGAGGTCGCAATGAGACTAGTAGAGTTACTCACCCTGCTTTCTTGCTCTCGATGTAGAGATTGCACGTATTATGGGGGTTGCTTGAATGGTATACCCACAATGATGAGTGGAAGCCTCTCAAGTTGATTTCAGGCTAGATACCCTGACTTTGCGCGTGGATCAGACTGTCGACTGTTTCCCCAGGCATCATTGTTGTTCTTGGTAGCCTTAGTTGCCTATCTTCTTAGGGTTTTACACGAGGTGATTGTGGAGGGGAAATTCGTCATGGTACTTGGAATCGACGTTGGCCAGACTCACTCGGGCTCCTTGGAGGGTTTACCCACGATTATGTGTGGGAGCTTGCACCAGGGTGTAAGTCCGTTAAGCAGGTCGTCAACATAACTTTTCCACCCACTCTATCCTAGCCCCTTCTCGTCTTGACTTCGCGATGTTGGATTTCATCACCAACTAGTGACTTCAAAATAAGAAGGTTTTGTTTTTCTTCGTTTGATTCCTAGATTTTATTAGCGAGTGTTGTTTGTTTCCATAGTTGGCCATATTTTTTTTTTGTAAAATATTTAGTTCAGCCAACATTGACCCTCCACGTCGTTCACGTAGGATGCAAGGAATACCCTCGGAATATCCAGAAGTTTCTCAACCCTTGCCTCCTAATCCGCCGGAGGGATCTTCTCAACAGAGCGAGGTCCATGGCAACATACCTTCACAAGAGGAAAGAACTGACTCTTTAGAAAGTTTTTGAATTGTTTCTGATTCTCTATACGCTTTCCAAATACCTCCTGGATACGAGAGACATATTCTCCAACTGAATTCATCTAGAGAAGTTGTTGTTGACACTTCTGGAATACCAACCATACCTCTTACCGACACTGAAAATGAGGATCCCTTTTGGACCATTGACATATTTTGAACCCCGACTATTGTGTGGGACCTTTACGGCTTAGGGGCAGGTGTTGATATACTTGTCGTCTCTGAAGTGCCTGAAACGTTTGCTACCTAAACGATACCTCTAAATCACCTTGCTAGTACAACTTGCTATCTCTTCGTTGGTTCAGACACACAGTAAGTTGGTCCTAGCTCAACCATTCCTCTCCAGATGGCCCATTCCACAATGGTCCCACATGCTACAACTATTCCCACTGGGAATATGGTGCCTAGCCAAGCTCCCATTAGCACACCACTTTCGTCTATGCCCATCCCGTCGCTTCCTCCTGGGTATAATACTTTGAATACTTCTATCCCTATTCCTACCCAGGTTCCATCCAAAGATTTTGGATTTTTTACTTCTCTTGGGTACAATGTTGCTTCCGGTTTCATTTCGACACCTTCCCAGGTCCCCTCTAGAGGGTCTTGTTTGCCTTTTATGGGAGGATTTGGTCCAAGTGTCTCCACGCCAATTGGAGGCTCTACTCTGTCATTCACTTTTGGTTATCAGATTCATGTTGGAGGGCAATATAACCCTGGGGGGAAAACTCAATTTGGAGGTCAAGCCCAAATTGGAACACAAGACCCACTTGGAGGACAACCCCCGCTTGGAGGTTATACCCCACCTTATGGACAGAACATACCCGACTCACTAGTCCAGTATTAGAACCTTCTCATCCAAGGAAATCCACAATCATCTAGGGGGAAACAAACTCAAGTTAGCTCTTTCATACCCCCTAGTTCGGGCCAGTCATATCTCAGTTCTTCCAATCCTATTTGGGTTCAAACGTTCATTCTAGTGTCCATTTCCAAGGGAACATCCCTAATCAATACAACCCTATGGGCTACATGCCTCCACACGCACGTCCGAATCTGTTAGGACCTTTGCCTCACATGCAGACTGCTTATGGTCCCACTCGTATGCTGATGGGACTCCCTCCCCAAAGTCACCAGTACCCTCACGTGAATAGATAGTTACCCTTTTTAGCCACTTTGGATCTACCTGAATTGTCTAGAATCTTAAATGACCCTATCCTACATTCTCCCCATTGGCCCGTTATACCTGCTAAGATACTTTCCTACATTCCCAAATTTGACAGTAAACCCGGAGAAGACCCAAAAAACCATGTAATGACTTTTCACCTTTGGTGTTCGTCCAACTCTTTGATGGACGACTCCATTCGGTTATGACTCTTCCAACAAACTCTTACGGGTTTGGCTGCAAAGTGGTATATAGAATTACCACTAGGCTTCTTCACTTACTTTAATACCCTAGCCATGGATTTCCTCACACATTACCAATTGCCAATCCGCTATGAAATAGGAACCAAGATTTTGAGTTCTTTTAAGCAAAATTCGGCCACTCATATTTTTGATCACATCCATGAGTGGCGAAGAAGACGACGTTTGATCAAACTCGACCTTCCTTATCAGTTATTGGTGGAATGGTTCACCAAATCATTCGTGAATGAAATCTCTCGTGACATTTCCATGGGTGGAGTTGTCATTGAAGAACAAGCAATCAGTCGCACTCAGTACCTAGATATCGTTTATTCGCAAACGAGAACTCTTTACGACTTGCTCCCTGATGCTCATTGTCCTTCTACCACCACTACCGCAATTACCCCTACTACTTCTCATGCAGCTTATGGTGCAATTGGAACTTTCCATGCTCAACCTCAGTCTATGCAAGCCTCTCACACCAATCCCAAATCTACTGCTTCTAATGTTCAAGGAACTCCGACTCCTACTCCTTCCACTGACAAGACTTCTGAGGTTAACTCCATTCAATCGACCCTTGTCGGCAAAAATAAATCTAAAAAAGGAAAGGGTAAGAATAAGGAGGAGAAAAATAATCCACAATCTGAGAAAGCCAAAACACAACCTGCTGATGATAAGGATAAGCACAAACCTCGATACCCCTGCCTTATCTGCGGTGATGATCACTACACGAAATATTGGTCCAAGACTTGCTGAGGTCACTAAGTTACTTCAAGGGACCGCGAAGCCTGCCACACCTGTCGTTTTTTCCCAACCTTTCCCTTCTCAACAGTAGGCCCAATTGGTCATTCACAACCAACCCTCTCCCTGCACTACTTCCTATGTCCTTATGTGTACCGGTGATTCAAAAAAGAATGATGTTACACTTACTACTTGGGCCAAAGATTACTCTTCCTCAAAGGAGAAAGTTGACGATATACCACCTTCGTTGGTTCAAATGCCTCATTCAACTTCACCTCCCAACGGTCCTCTTCATCTCGAACGACCGGGTCTCGATACAGTTCTCCTCCCTCCTCAAAAGGGTGTTGTTTGAAAGTCTACCTTCAATCCTCATGTGCATGCTACGCAGAACTACAGTATTGCAGAAGATCTGGTGCAAGAACTCTCTGCGATGTCAGCTCTCGAAGTCCTTCAAAGTTTTCCCGCTCAACGGAAGGAACTGTTAAAGGATATTGGTGGAATTGATCCTATTGGTGGAAGATCCACATTCCAAGGCTACCCCCTTAGCTAGCGTTTCAGATACAAGTTGTTGTCGAGAACAAGAACATCTATAGAACTATTATTGATGAGGGTGCCTCGATGTGCGTAATGTTTGTTGCCTGTTGGAAAGCCATTGGCTCTCCTCCCCTAACTGAATCACACAACACACTTAATGCCTTCAATGGATCTGTCTTTAAAACCTATGGTGTACTTCCCTCGTTGTCTATTATGTTGGAAGGAAAATCATTCAATGTCGAAGTTGAGGTCTTTGATGCACCTCTCGATTATAACCTCTTACTTGGCCATAGATGGATTGATTCTATGCACGCAGTTGTGTCTACCCTTTTCTGTGTTGTACGTTTTCCACACCAGGGAAAAGTCATTACCGTAGACCAACTGGCCTTTTTCAACTCTGACTCCTGTACTAGCAACGTACCCTTTATTTCGAAGACACCTCCTAGGTATGAGAATGTTGGTGTGGGTCTACTAAAAGATTCAAATTTTATGAGTACATTCCCAATCCCACCACCCGATATTCCACCTCCTTCGGTCGCCTTGATCAATATGATTTCCACCTCTGTTCGCGAAACCCCCATGTCTTCTGACCCCTGGATAGTACCCGATCCTGGTGATTATCTTCGCTATCGTAAACAAATGCCTTCAAGTCCGGTTGAATCCGCTTATCAAGCCATTCAATCAACAATACCTTCTACTCCCTCTCTTGGTTATTCATCTCCCGATCCATTCCACATCATCTTTCCTACAGATGAGATGATCATGTCAGTTATGTCTATGGAAGGCACCCGCTGGGCTGATGGACATCATCGTTCCATTCTCTTCCTGGAACTCTTATAACCCTATAATTCATAGGATCATCTGTTGACTGGAAAATTTTCACTCTGGATGTATTTTGGTTTGCAAATAATATTTCATTTCTGCAAATTATTTTCAAGTAAAGGAAAAGAAAAGAAAATTCATGGTTGTTGACGCTGAGTGGTTTTTCCTAACCCCATGGAGACAAAAGCAAGGGAAGCAGTGAAAAAAACCCACAAAAAGCACTAATCCTAAGTTTTTGTTGTAGTCGCACCTGGAGAATAAAGAACGTGCTTAGATCGACGGTCGATCTAGTGACACGTAGATCAAAGGCTAACAGTGGATTCCAGAT
>JZKD02S2047157.1:417357-449143 GCA_000966675.3 Picea glauca | reverse complement strand
ATCCACAACTCAATTAAGTACAAGCACACAAACCAAGGAGGGTTTCAAGAATACTGTAAGGGTTTTGATTTCCCTTGTTTTGGTATTTTCTATTATGTAAGAAAAGGGTCATTTTATTTGGTACAGGAGCCCATGAGTTTTGTATTTGTGAAGAATATTGATTTGGGCATTATATTCTTGTGTACATGTGTATGATTCAATTACTGGTTTATTTTCCTTTGTGATAAGTTGTTAGATATCTTAGTGTGTTTATGTTCATAGTCCAAATTGTGTAATTTTTGTGTATACTATTGTGAACCTAGACCAATCCTGAGGTGAGTGTGCACTGAGTCTGGGTAAACATCAAAATTTAATATGGTATCAAAGATTGAGGTTATGAGATGGTCATTGGACTTGGGATATTTACACAGGTGAAAAATCTGAGAGGGAGTTGTAGAAGTGTTGAGGAGCTAGCTCTAAGAGGGAGCTAGCTATGAGAGGGAGATATAGTGATTGTTGTAGGACAATAGTTTTGAGAAGACATGGAGGAGACTGTTCAGAAGAGGAGTTGTAGATTATTGCAGCTTGGTGATGTGGTAGGTTTGGAGTTTTTGTGGATTAGCAGAGAGCTCAGTTTGCAACAATATGTTGTGTGGTGGGTTCCCAACTCCATGGATGGACTTCTAGTGGATTTTCATAGTGAGTTGGGATGGGTGTAGCTAGGGTGCTTTAGCACAAATGAGATAGCTTCATGTGTATGGTAGCTTGATAGGATAGAGTCTTCATCGGGCCTATTACCCCCATTTCTAGGGGTAAATAAGGAGATAATTTCTCAAGGTCCGTAGGTTGCAGACATGGAGTGTTGAGAGCCAAATGAGCGAAAAAATACCCCTCTTCTTACCACACATCACCATTTATTGGCAGCAATAGTGTCCACCACACTAGCTTGGCTCACAGAGGACAAGAGGTATTTCTTCATGAGGTAACAAGTCTAGTCTCGTGGTAAGTTTCATTTTAATAATTGAAGCATTTAAACATGTTGCAAAGGGTCCTTTCTTGATTTTGAAAACATTTGGTTGGAAATTATGTTTTTTTCCTCATTTCACCTTGGTGGTTGACATGTTTTCCTAGTAAGTGGGTCATCCTTGGGAAAAGGGTTGCTACTAAGGGGTCTCCTTGAAGTGTCATCGTGCCACTTTCCATGCTTGCTTCCCTCTGTTTCCTCATCTTTTGTGTTTTGGGGCTTATTGACCTAAGAAGGGCTTGTACTTCATTTCATGGGAAGAAGGGGATAAAGGCCCAGAGGGCTTGTAGCTGGAAAAAGATAAGAGCCATAGATTATCCTCTAGATTATCTCCCTAAGGTCTTGAGAGAAATGAAACACTTATCCACAAAATTCAAGGCCTTGTAAATAAAGAGAGACACATAATTAATAAATGTATCGCTTGTTGAGGGAATGCATTTTGCAGTGTCTTTTACTTTCCTTGCACATGACACTCGATGCATTCTTAGCTTCAAGTGGCATTATGGTGCTCCTTCCTTTCCATTGCGCATAACACTCAATGATTTGGACCATAATCAATTAATGTCAAATAAAGGGCTAGGAAAAAGGTTGCATTGAAAATGAGGATGTAGCACACCCTCTACAAATGCACCCATAAATGAGACAATACGAGCCCTTGTATGTCAAGAAACCCCATGCCCAAAAGTCATACCCCCATTCACATCATACTATTTTACATGACCTAGAGAGGGTATTATTGGGAAAGAAACGTAAACTTTGGGATTGATCTACTGTATAGGGAACCATGACAATCTTCCCATACTTAAATTTGACAAGTTGTATAAGGTCTTTGAGCATTTGTTTAATCTAAAAAGGGGGGATTTGATGCACATGTTTGGGTGGTTCTTTGATTAAATATGGATTAATTGGCATGATACATGTGACTTGTGGACCCTTGGAGGGAATACTTATTTTTCTTTGTAGGACCTTTCAAAGTGAAAGATTTTCCATGGAGGGACTAGGCCACTTGCACCTTCATAGGGGCTTGAAGCCCACAGAATGGATAATGTGCCCCACTCATTGCACACTTGAGAAGATGAACGTTTCCTTTGGAGGAATTTAGAGAACATGTGAGAATGACATTGTGGCCCCTTTCACCTCAATGTTGGCCTTGGGAGGCCTAAGACATCATACCCTATCCCTCGGTGTCACCTTGGATGATGAGGTTATCATGGGGTTTGATGGTTCTAGTGGTGATGTAATGTGATTTTATGGAGAGAGATGAATTAATTTTCAATTTAGCACATGACAAGATGAAACATGGAATTTGGAGGCCTAAATATCTTCACTTGTAGGCTCAACGTCTCATCCTTAACCCAATGTCACCCTTTTAGGGCATGATGTCATCATCATTAGGGCTTTATTTTATGTAAATTTTAATTTTGTAAATTGTAAAGGAAAATAGAGGAGTTCAACCTCTTTCTAATTTGTAGTTGACATTTTAAAGTGGACAAATTGGTTTTAGGTGACCTTGTATAAATAGAGATCACCTCACTTTCATTTTAACATTATGGTTTTGAGAATTCCATAAATTTTTGGCTGAAATTTTTTCCCTACTTGGGCAATTCGCTCCATCTGGTCTCTTCTGCTTTTGGAAAAAATGGTTTTAGGTGACCTCATAAAAATAGAGGTCACCTCACTTTCATTTTAACATCATGGTTTTGAGAATTACATAAGTTCTTTTCTAATTTTTTTCCCTACGTTGGGAATTCGCTCCATCTGGTCTCTTGTGCTTTTGGATGCTTCTACTTGTCTATTGGTGAAGGAAGACTAGTGTTATCTCTTGATGTTTGTTTCTTGACATTTGTGGTGGAATATTCTTGATAAGTAAGGGTTTTTTGTTCTATCTCTTGGATTAAGTAAGAAATTTTTGCAATTTGTATGTTTTCTTCTTGACTTCAAGGTTAATTTGTCAAAACCCTTGGAGGAGTATAAGGGAATACACCCTCCATCAAGACCTATATTTGTTGTCATTGAAAAGGCTATTTTGCAAAGGTTGATACAAGGCGTAAAAGGGCTTACACCCTTGTAGATTTACCTTGCTAAGGTTTGTTTGCTCTAGGGAGTAAAATGTCTTACACCTCTAGAGAAGTAATAAACCCTAGATCATAATAAAGAGACCCCATAACCCAATAGATAAGACACTAATATTGTTGCATTGGAGATTGAATATTATGCATTGGTAAATGTGATATCAAGGAGTTTGAATTGTTTAATTTTGGAATTTGATTTTACATGCTCTAAGCTACATTGTTCCGTAAGGGAATTTTGATTAGCCAAGTGATCTAATTGTTGTAATAAAATTTATGTTACAACCAATAGGGATGCAAAAAACACACTCTATTTCATTCTTTTACTCACTCTTCTACTACTGAAACTCACTTGTAAGTCTTGGTAATTATTCTATTGGTTATAAGCTATTGTTTAGGTGGTTTACTTGCTGATTTTAGTGGCTAGAACTTGATATTGTAGAAAAAAAATTCTACAACTATAAGGCTATTACATATCTTGCCGATAACACGTAGTAACAACCCTCTAATTTCTTTCAAAGTCTTTCTCTAATCATTGGAAATTTATCTATTTGTTGCTAGCTTTATTTCCAACATCTTGCACTTGTTTTTGATGGTCTATTTTGCATCTCATATACTATTTTACAACTGATATATATATATATATATATATATATATATATATATATTATTTCAATTTGGGACAACAAGTGATCCCGATTTAGGAGCGGAACAAATTGATTAACAGACTGAATACAAGAAACACAGAGAATGGAAGAAGAACACAAATATCCAGTGAACAATATCTTCTATTAAATAATGAAATAGGCTGAAACTGTAAAACTGCAGAACTGAGACTTGATTGAATGGTTGTATCTATCTCTGAGAAGAGATGTAGTTGCTACGTGCATTTGTCTGAGCAGAATTTATTACAATGAGGCTCCATAGTCCCTTTTCATATTACTCATGAATGAAAAAACCCTAGACATCCAAAAACCTAACCCTAGAAGGTGAAACACCAAACGTCATGTGGGCCGTATGGGCAAGTTGGTGTAATTTGGTACCTCAACTTCCTAGGGTCATAACTGTTTCATGCGACCTCTGTTTTAGGTGCGTGATAGCCCGTTGGAAAGGTCTTTTGGAGAAATACACATTCTGTTGCCAGAATCTAACTCTGTCTATAGTCTAACTGTGGCGATCCAAAAAAACAATGTTTAGGGCCCCAAAACAACCCTGAAAGTACAACAAGATGTGCTGACATGAAAACATACAAAATAAGCCAGTTGGATTAGGCGAGAAGCCACCTGTATCCACCTGGAGAATGTGTGAGGCTTCAGATATCCCCAGAAGTGTAGAACTCACAATTATAAAGCAGTACAAAAAGATGTGATGAACAAAAAATGGAGACGAGGAGCCAGTTGGAATAGGTGGGTGGCCACCAATATCCACTTGGATCAACAAGGTTACTTACTAATTCCCTATTGATTTTTAGGCTTGTGTCTTCATAAATCATCTTGTTTCGGGTAGGGCTAACATTGTTTTGTAGGTACACTACCTTGGAAATAAATTCCATTCTTAGGAGACTCATTCTTAAGCCTAATTCCACTCTTGAACTTGAGCTATAGGGTAATTCTCCATCTCTTTTTCACTTTCTTTCACAATCCCCCTAAAGTCACCCAGGGAGCCTCCCTTGTGTTGGATTTATCCTTCACTAAAACGAGGGGGACATCTATTGAGGTAACGCTGATAGGTGTTCCTAGTTGTGTCACACATCCATGGATTGGGTTGGGATTTTCCCAAACTACTGATTGTGTGATAAAATGTTTTGGCACCATTTCCGGGGAGGATTTTGAATACTTTCTGACCCTTAACGACACTTGGTGAGTTACCCCAAAGCCTTTTCCTAGATTTCCTAGAAACTCCACCCAAGGGAGGTTCCCTCTCTGCCTTTGATTAACTTTCTAAGGTCATCTGGCGACTCCACAACCTAAGAATCCACCTCTCCCTAAGACCCTTCCCAAGGAATATTCAATATTTCCAAGTTTTACCAAAGAAGGCCTCCTAATAATTCCCCCATTGGTAAAAATGTGTTTCAAGGTAACGTTCCCCTCGCTCCAATGGCTTGTTCTTGAGTTGGAATCCTTTACAATCATTTGAATATGGACAAAATCCCTAGGTATCCCAATACAATGCCTAAAGAGTCTCACAAATGGTTGTTAAAGTTGACCATGAACAATATTATCACACCTGAAGAGCACCTTGAAGCTATTGGTGTGGCCATGGAAGACAATGGTTTAAAACATGAATACATTATGATGAATATATTATCTATGTCTCTTGATGAAGATGCTAGAAAGTGGTACAAAGGTTCACATGACAACCACTTAACATTCTATGAAGCTTTCGCTAAGTTGTTCAAGGAAATATGGATAAAAAAGAAGGATAGAGGAATGTTATTTATGCAATTCAATCAAGTCAAAATGAAATAGTAAAGGAGTTTGACACCATATTTGACAACTTACGCAGTCAAATCCCAAAGGACTTATGTCTATTAGATGCAACTGTTCTCATCCTCTACTTGAATGATTTCAAAGGTCAGTTTGGTTTTATTTTGAAAGAAAATATGCCTGAAAGCCAAGAAAAGGCCATAGAATATAATATTCATATTGAGGAACATCTTATCATCTCAAAGATCGAGCCTTTTTAGTTCCCTCGTGCCAACATGGAACCAAAGATGAAGTATTCAACTAGCATATTCGAGGATCCAATCACACTTGTAACTTATAAGTTGGATCAAATGAATAATCGATTCATCCAGAATCAGAATTAGATCATGAATAGATTGACAACATTGGAGAGGTATCATCATGCCTGGAGAGATCAGTTTTTTAGATAGTAAAATACAATTTGGAAACCAAGGCCACAATAGGAAGCAAAGGCACATGATACCTTAGATTCAGTTGGGATGGTGAACTTGGAGGGATCACCATGAAGGCTGCCTTGCTAGGAACCTCATTGAGAGGATCAATGTCCAAGATGGATGAAAGAAGAAGAATATAAAGGCACCATGGACAGATTGAACTTCATTGGCACAATTTCAACTCTTCAAGATGAAGAGTGCATTGATGTCACTAAGGAACAACTTGAATAAATCAGAAAGAGAGTTGGAAGTGTTGAATCAAATGGATGAATATATAAAGGATAAGTTGAGGAAAAAGGAAATCTTGACATACTCGAGAAGAAACAAAGTGCAGGCCCCACCGCCTCAAGTTACCAAGGAAGTTCATCCACCTCCTACACCACCAATTCATGATTTGCTTGCATGGCCTGCATCATCATATGAATAGATTCGTATGAATATAGATATACCTAGAATGATGGGAAAGATGAATATGTTAGTACCTATGGTAGAAATGTGCAATATTCCTTCTATAAGAAGAGAAGTTTTGAAGGTATTAAAGGTACAATATGAAGCAAGAGATCCTTTGGTCATCCCAAATACTATGTATAATGGGGGACAATAAGAATAGTCTCCCAAGTTTTACATATCCTTGAGCATAAATGGTTTCCGTTTGAATAACTGTATGTTAGATTCTGGAGCCTCAACCAATGTGATGTCTCTAAAGGTCATGAAACAACTTAGTTTGAAGATAAATCACCCTTATGGAAATGTTTGTGGCATTGATTCAAGAAAGGTAAAGGTGTATGGTGTCATAGAAGATGTAGAGGTGTAGCTTTAGGCTTTCCCTCATATCGACCTCACCATGAACATAATAGTGATTGATGTACCAGATGCTTGGGGCATGCTCTTTCCAAGAAGTTGGTCATCTACCCTTGGGGGTTTTCTCAGTATGGACCTTACTCATGCACATATCCATATGGGAGATGGAACCTTTGAGATTCTATATAGTCAAGAGATGGCCAAGAAACACGTAATGGACCTAAATCACCTTGAATATCATAACTATTTTGAATATGATGTGGCACCTCACATTATTGAGTATGATCCTTCAAAGTTTCCTTTTACACAGAAAGATTGTATTTATACTTTAATTCTAAAGACAAAAAAATACAAAGAGAATCTTGCATAATACCAAGGTAAGGATCCAGGGTCCATCAAAATACTTAATAGAGATGAAGATAAGAAAAATAAAGAGCAAGAAAAGTCTATCAAGAACATGGTCAAAGCAGGTCCACCTACTCAACCTTACATTGAAGACATACCTTATGCTGAATTTAATGAAGGTAGTATTGCACTCATGTTGGATAAGTGAAAGGGAAAGCCAAAGTATGACAAGAAAAGTGAAATTCTATGGCTTGGCCCTTACATCGTCAACAATAATTCTGAGAAGGGTACTTATTATTTATCTTCCATGGATGGGAGGAAGATGGCATTACCAGTAGATAGGTCTATCCTCTGACCCTATGTCAACATAACCCAACTTCTTCAAATATCGGTTCCAGGTAAGTAGGCAGGTTATTTGTTTTCTTGCATTTGCATTTGTGTGTTCATGGTAGTCTAGTTGTAGTTATTTATATTTTTATGTTCATATTTTATTTACATATTTCTTTATTTTCATTTCCGCATAAATGTTTTACTACATTTTCTTGAATCGTATTACATGTTAGTTAATTATTTTTTTGAAAAATGATTTTTTTTCTTTGGATTATATGAATAAAGGGGTGAGTGTGTACAAATTTCAATACAAATTATGTATTGCATAGATTCTCCTGATCTAAAAATTATATGCCACTATTAAATACAGAATCACTTCTACTAATATTCTTGCAGAATTTAAAACATGATTGCCAATTGCAATATCAAGAAGAAAGATCAATTGCACATAACACAGATGTTTTACCGGGAAATCATAAAGATAAAAACCCCACTATCATATATTATGTATATCATGGATCATGAAACAATCTCATACAAAACTCTAATCCAAGAGATCTCAATACAATACAATCGTCTCACACTGTCATACAAAAACCCCAAATATATGTGCCAATTCTCTACCTCTAGACAACCTACCTCCTCTGCGCAATCCATGCTAATGGAAAACCTACAAATGAATTCGAATTCCTCTTGCCTAGGCTACGGATTGCTCATCGGCACATCCACTGTGTGTGTGATTGCATGAGTTCACTTCACTCAAATCATAACTGATAGCCAAACTATCCCTTTCACCCGTTATCTCAACTGGGTCTCATTTGGATCTGACATGCATGTAGTTAACAATGGTAAATATTTAGTTGCATGTGAGATCACTGATTGTGAATTAATTAATAATTAATTCACTAAACTCTCACTAGTGTAATTTCAGTTACAACTAGTACAACTGACCTTAACTCACTTAACTGAGTTACACTACTTCACAACTCACATAAATACACTTATAACTCTCTTGCAACTTCAAGTCACTTAGTTACAACTAATTCGACTTCCATGTCCCACCAGTCAACCTTTGAACTTGAATTTCCTATAGCTAACTAATTTTCCATTTCAGTTAACTATTTTCATGTAATTATGAGATAATATATTAATATTTGTTGTCCAATTTATTTAAGGGAAAAATATATTAGACACACATTTCTTGTTGACTTTTCAACACTCCCTCTCAACAAGAAAGGGATTATCCTTCACCCCAATCCTGTCTCTATGGTATTTGAATTTTCTCCTGGTGAGCGCCTTCATCAGAATGTCTACATTCTGATCTTTTGTAGGAATGTACTGAAGCAACATGAACTTCCACTGCACACAATCTCTGAGATAATGATACCGAATATCTATATGCTTAGATCTATCATGAAACAAAGGATTAATCGAGTTTAATGAAACTCTAATTATCACAATGAATCATTGTTAGATCTAAATGAGAACCAAACAAACCAACCAAGATCTTTCTCATCCAGATATCCTCACATGAAGCTTGAATAATTTCCATGTATTCTGCTTCCACTGAACTAAGTGCCACAGATCTTTGTTTCCTGCTGTACCAAGAAAAAACTATAGATCCGATAATAAAGATCCCCACTGATGTGCTCTTTTTTTCTATTGGGTTGCTCACCCAATCTGCATCTGTGATGCCATGCAAATTCACCTCATCCATCTGTCTATACCATAAGCCATACTCAGATGTGCCCCTCAGGTATCTCAGGACATGCTTACCTGCCTTCCAAAATAGCTTGGTAGGCTTAACCATCTCTTGACTCAAATGGTTAATTGCAGAGAAAATGTCTGGTCTTGTTTTCATTAAATACATTAGCGAACCGACTAACTATCGATAGACAATAACATCCACTACCTCTCCAGAAGTAGCATCCTCCTTCCTCTAGTTTCTTGGAAGAGGGGTATCCATGGGTTTGCATCCCTCTATGTGAAACTTACCCAGTATCTCCCTTGCATACTTTCCTTGAGACACAAAAATCTCACCATCTCGCTGCCATATTTCCAATCCAAGGAAATAATGAAGGAGGCCCAAATCCTTCATCTCGAACTCCTTTGCAAGGTCCTCCTTTCATGAGTGTATCAGATGCTCATCACCAATTAGTATTAAATCATCAACATAAAGAACAATGATTAAAATCTTACCCTCCACCACAATTTGGTATAGGTTTTCATCCGCTTCACTTTTGGTGAAGCCCACTCCAGTGAAATAGTTGTCTATCTGAGTGTACTAAGCACGAGGTTCTTGCTTCAGCCCATAGAATTCTCTCTTGAGTCTGCACACATGTGACTCCCTGTCAAAGGTCTCAAAACCTTCTAGCTACTCAATGTACACTTATTCCTCAATGATCCCATTGAGAAACATAGTTTTTACATCCATCTGATGAACGCGCCAGCCCATCTGCGCTGAGAGTGAAAATATGAACTTATGGAAGAGTACCTTGAGACAGGTGCAAAGGTCTCATCATAATCTATCCCCTTGATCTGTGAAAATACCTGGGCCAAAAATCTAGCCTTGTATTTCTCCACACTCCCATCAACAACTTGATTTACATTGTAGATCCATCTTGAACCTACCACTGATTTGTCGACCGGTCTTGGGACAATTTCCCATGCACTGTTTTTGACAATGGAGTCATATTCGTCCACCATAGAATCAACCCAAGTGGGATCCTACACTGCTTCCTGAAAGGAAGATGGTTCAGTCACAATACATTTTCTCATGACAACCATGTATCCAGTAAATCGATTAGGAGACTGTCTTTGTTTGTGCTATGAAGTAGGGGCTCCTACATTCTGTGAAGCATCTAGTCTCAATCTATCAACTTTCATGGTGCACTTTCTTCCATTTCTGATGGATGGCTTTGCATGAGTGGCTTCCTCCGCTCCATGAACCTCCTCATGTTCCTGATCCACATATTGAGATTCATCTTTGGGAACCAACAATTCCTCCTCTGCATGAAGGTCTAGCTCCCTCTCAAGCGACAACCGCATGGCTTTCCCCTCATCGAATTTTATATCTCTTCGCATAACATTCATATTACTATTAGGAAAATACACATGATAATTATGGGGTGTTTCTGTGTACCCAAAAAATACCCCAACTTCAGCAGTTGGTTCCAACTTCTTCCTAGCATCCTTGGTAACATGGACATAGACAAATGAGACAAAAATCTTAAAATGAGAAACATCAGGTTTCTTACCAGTGAAATCTTATTCAGGTGTACTCATGCCAAGTAATTTACGAGGACAAAATTTTTGCACATAAACCACATTATTGCATGCTTCTTCCCACAAATGCATTGGTAGGCCTTGATCATGCAACAATGCTCATGCTGCACCCATGATCGTTCTGTTCTTCCTCTTCGCGACCCCATTTTGCTGTGGGTTATGAGGCACTATGAGTTCTCTTCGAATTACTTATTTGTTGCAGAAGTCTTTGAATTCATTAGAGATGTATTCTCCACCATTATCGCTCCTTAGAGCTTTCACTTGCTTCCCCGACTCTTTCTCCACCAATGATTTAAACTCACAAAAGTTTGAGAATGTTTGATCCTTCTTCTACATGAAGAAGATCCAACATTTATGAGAAAATTCATCAACAAAAATAACATAATACTTATGTTTTGTTGTTGAAGCAATCGAGAATGGTCCACACATGTCTGTGTGAACTCTCTCCAGGATCACCGAAGCACAGTTATCCTTTTCATGAAAGATGGACTTTACATACTTCCCCATGGTGCAACCCTTGCACTGATCTAACTGAGCAAGTGTTCCCATTGGAAGTCCAATAGATATTTGTTGCATGATTTTCAAGGCTCCATGAAGAATATGGCCCAATCACCTATGCCATAATTCGCCCTCATCCCGGCTCATAGCTTTTTCTGCCTTTCCCATCATGGCAGCGCAACCATCTACCTCCAACATGTAGAGATTCTTAACTTGAATCCTTATCCTCTTGACATGACTCGTTGTTTTATGTCGCAGAAAACCTTTTCCACCACTGAAAACAACGTCATAGCCACTGTCCTCCAACATTGGGACTGAGACCAAGTTTTTCTTCAGACCTGGAACATGCATAACATCTTTTAATTGAAATGGTTTACTTGACTCCTCTGAAAGGTAATGGAACCAATGCTAGTCGCATTGTATCGTCCATTGTCGCCCATCTCTATATGTATTTCGAGATCTTTCTCCTCCAAGTCACTAAAAAGATCCTTATCTCTCGTCATGTGGAAGGAAGCACCACTATCCGAATACCACACCGATCCCAATGCCCTTTATGCCATGCATGTGATCAAAGAGAATTTAAGTTCAAGTTGCGAGGCAAGGGCCTCACCATTTGCATATCCAACAACCTTCTTGTTCTTCTTCTTCTGCAGATAGTTAGTAGCAAGATGACCATGTTCGTGACAATGAAAACACTTCACTTTGGACAAATCCAGTTCTTAACTTTAGACTTGGATTTTGAATGGAATTTATTCCCCTTCACTTTCCTTGCCTTAGAAGCCAAATCACAATCCTTTTCATCATCATGCTTTGATGAAGAGCCATCTCTGGTGTTCCACCTGAACTCCTCCTGCACTAGATCTGACCATAGTCGTTCCCAATCTGACAATATTTCCCTTCCATTGATAGAGTCTTGATAACTATGCCAACTCTTGGGAATTCCTAGAAGATCCAAGCTCACCAAATCATCATTAGTGACTATTATTCCCACACTCCCCAGCTCATCTCTACATTGGAAAAACTTTGTGACATATTTTGGAATGGAGTCGCCCTTCTCCATATTGATCTTCCTGAGTTTATCTTTGAGCACCAATTTCCTATGGTCGCTACTATTTTGGAATAGATCCATCAAAGTCTTCCACATTGCATGTGGTGTGGATTTCCCATGAAGGCTTGAGACAATGTGGTCTCATACTCCCTCCAACAGAATCCTCCTCACCTTTGCCACTTTCTTTTGCCATGCATCAAGATTTGTAGCACCTGCAACATCTGGCTTAGGAACATATTTTTCAATGAATTCCTAAAATCCATTGTGTTCAAGTACTTCCTCCATCCTGTCCTTCCAATAAATGTAGTTTGATCTGCCCTCGAGTGCATACTCTAACCTCAAGCCATTGAAATCCATTTCGATCTTGAATCAGCTGTAGCACCAAGAAATTCTTTCTGCAAATTCAAATTCTATCCAATCACAAACTCAACTTCTGCAATCTTCTGTGCTCTAATACCATGTAGAATTTTCAATACAAATTATGTATTGCCTAGATTCTCCTGATCTAACAATTATATGCCATTGTTAAATACATAATCTCTTCTACTAATATTCTTACAGAATTTAAAACACAATCGCCAATTGCAATATCAAGAAGAAAGATCAATCGCACATAACATAGTTGTTTTATCGGGAAATCATAAAGCTAAAAACCCCACTATCATATATTATGTATATCATGGATATTGAAAAAATCTCATACAAAACTCTAATCCAAGAGCTCTCAGTACAATACAATCATCTCACACTGTCATACAAAAATCAACAAATACATGTGCCAATTCTCTGCCTCCAGACAACCTACCTCCTCCGCGCAATCCCTGCTAATGGATACCTGCAAATGAATTCGAATTCCTCTTGCCTAGGCTGCACATTTCTCATGAGAACATCCACTATGTGTGTGATTGAATGATTTCACTTCACTCAAATCACAACTGATAGCCAAACTGTCCCTTTCACCTGTTATCTCAACTGGGTCTCCACTGGATCTGACATGCATGTAGTTAACATTGGTAAATCTTCGGTTGCATGTGAGATCACTGATTGTAAATTAATTAATAATTAATTCACTGAAATCTCACTAGTGTAAGTTCAGTTACAACTAGTACAATGGAGCTTAACTCACTTAATTGAGTTAAACTACTTCACAACTCACATAACTACACTTATAACTTTGTTACAACTTCAAGTCACTTAGTTACAACTAATTCGACTTCCATGTCCCACCAGTCAACCTTTGAAATCGAATTTCCTATAGCTAACTGATTTTCCATTTCATTTAACTATTTTCAAGTAATTATGAGATAATGGATTAATATTTATTGTCCAATGTATTTAAGGGAAAAATAAATTAGACACACATTTCTTATTGACTTTTCAACAGAGTGATCCACCCTTCGATATCCCAACATATCTTGTTTTAGTGTGTGTATGAATAGGTATTACCAGGATATGTTGAGGTTATCATGTACCCTACGATGAGTACATGTCCCCAAGTAGGATCCAAATTTTACCCCCCATTTCTAGAAGTAACTAAGGAGATGATATCTTGAGGCCCGCAGGTTGTAGACATGGAGTGCTGAGAGCCAGATTATTGGATAGAGCCCCCTCTTCTTACCACACATCACCATTAATTGGAAACAACAATGACCACCACACTAGCTTGGATCACATAAGACAAAAAGTATTTCTTCATGAGGTAACAAGTCCTATCTCATGGTAAGTTTCATTTTAATAATTGAAGCATTTGAAGATGTTTCAAAGGGTCCTTTATTGATTTTGAAAGAATTTTCTTGGGAATTATTCCTTTTTCCTCATTTCACCTTGGTGTTTGGCATGTTTTCCCAGTATGTGAGTCATCCTCGGGAAACAGATTTCTACTAGGGTGTCTCCTTGAAGGGTCATCGTAGCATTCCCATCCATACTTACCATTTTTCATGCTTATTTCCCTTTGTTTCATCATCTTTTGGGATTTCTGGATTATTGACCCAAGAAGGGCTTATACCTTATTTCACGGGAAGAAGGGGATAAAGGATCAGAGGGATTGTAGCTGAAAAAAGATAAGAGCCATAGATTATCCTTTAGATTCTTTCCCTAAGGTCCTAAGAGCAATGAAACACTTCTCCACAAAATTCAAGGACATGTAAGAAAAGAAAAACACATAATTAATAAATGTCCCTCTTGTTGAGGGAATGCATTTTGCGGTGTCTTTTAATTTCCTTGCACATGACACTTGATGTGTTCTTAGATTCAAGTGGAATTTCAGTGCTACTTAATTTCCATTGCACATAACACTCAATTATTTGGACCATAATCAATCAATGAAAAATAAATGGCTTGGAAAAAGGTTGCATTGCAAATGATGATGCATCACACTGTTACACCAAAATGTCACACTTGAGTGTCGCACCCTAAGTGTCACAAAGTGACGTATGCACCTTGTTAAGTGTCGCATGCACTGTCTCAAGTGTCGTATACACATTACCAAATGTCACATTCAGTTTTATAAGTGTTTCAACATATTGAAACCATATAAACATTTGTCACAATCCCTAAGTCATGTTGGAAGAAGAATCCCTATCATTTGACAGTCAAAACACACCTTTTTCTTGGAAATTTCGACCATTTTTTAGGATGTTAGAAGGGTGGTTCTCCCCTTACCATGCTGAGGGGGCGCCAATACTCCTCTATTGATGCTTAGGGGGTGCCAATGGTGATCTGTATCTCACTAAGGGGGCGAGTCAGTCTTGTTAGAGGAAATTATGGGATTCTCCACCTTTTCCTAAGGGCCATCTCTCTTGGGATGAGGTTGGTTGTGCTCGACTCCTATACTATGGCTCTATATTAGGATCAAATCCCAACTTAAGGAGACATATCCTCAACCATATCCCTCATTAGCTCATGGCGGTTGTGCCTCTCAAGCCTATATATTGAACTTATTTCTAAGGTGAAGAGGGGAAAAATTCATATATCAAACCTTCGATCTTGGGAGAAGCATCAACATTTTGATTTCAAGTTTTTCATGCAAGGGATATATGAGGAGAGCTTGGAGAAAATACTGTAGCATTATACATGGTTTGTAATTTCTTGTAACTTGGTTTTCAAATTAATATCAACTTGGCCTATTCCCTTCAAGTTCATGTGTTCTAAATTTTCTTGTCTATTTTTGTTTTACTCTTCATAGATAGATCTACTTTATATAATCATCTAGGGTAGGAGGAAGTGTTCCTTTGCTAGTCTTTGCAGGACTTCAGTTGCGTTAAGGATCTTGGAGATCAAACCTAGGGATTGGAGAAACAAGGAAGAAAGTAGTAACCAATTGTTCAATTCTATCATTGGACCAAAGATAGGGGTCTTGGTCCAATGGGGAGCTTATCTTGTCCACAGGGTTAGATTTCTCACAACAAACAAATGACAACTTCGTTGGGGAAGGACTTTGACTAGTATTTCCTTTGTTTTGTCTTGAATCCTTGCTTGTGATTAGATATTTCTTGTTTGATGATTTTTTCTGAGTTATTTCCCCTTCCCTATTCCTCATTGAAGAGTTTACAAAGCCATTGATTGAGTCTCTACTGAGTCTGAGCTTGTGGAATCCATTTTTTTTATCTTTTTAGAAACTGGCACTCCCTTGCAGTTCATACATGTGTGCCAATGGCTGACTGGTGATCCCCTTAAGCCTCCTAAGGGGTGGCATTAGCTTGACTATTTCTCCCCCTAAGCCTCCTAGGGGGTGCCATAATACCTTGTTCCTTTGGTAACAGGGGCACTAGTCTCCCTTTTTAGGTGATTTTGCTTGGTTCTACCTTGCTTTTCTTAGTCTTCTTTTGAGAGGATTTTATCCTAGAGTCTCCTAGTTGGTATTTTCCTTTGTTTGATTGAGAATTAAACATTTATTACTCATTTTCATTTCCTTATTTGAGTTTGAAAATTTCTCCTAGTTGTGATCCCCTTGGGTTAACAAGATCCCTTGGTTCATCCTTCCTTTCAATTCTCTGATCTTCATCTCGCAAAGTTTTCAAATTTCTTGTTTCTTTAGGAGTTTTCATCAACTAGGGTTTAAAAAGGTTGTTTTGTATTGAGCCTTTTCTGTCTTCATTGAAACATCTCGCTTTCTGATGATTAGGACTCTCTTGTTTGCCTTAACCTAGCCTTGAATGCTGATTGTTGCTGCTCATTGTTTGAGGATTTTCATGAGTGCTTATATTCTTTATCTTTTGCATCTTTTGAGTCCTTGATTGAAACAATTATCTCACACTTGTTTTCTTTCAGTTGTCATTATTTTGAGTGTGCTTTGTTTGATTTCTTTTTCCCCTCATATTTCTCTATGTCAAACACAGATCTCTTTCATTCCATTTGAAAGTTAAGAAGAAAAAAAGTTTGCATATCTCCTTGCATACATTATCAAACAAAGAAATTTTTGCATTCTTCAGGAAATTTATTTTGGTATATGTTTGGAAAAAGTGCTAGTTTTGCATGTGCATTTCGCTTTTTGGAAACATTTGCTTGGTATTTTGGCATCATCTTGATCCAAAAACTTGAAAGTTGCCTTGTTTTGAGTTTTTTATTATGTTAAGAAAAATATAACTCTTCTCCTTCCCATACATAGATTTCATAGAAAAGGATGAATTGCATCTCATTATTTTGCATTCTATTGGACTCGAGTCTCTCTCACATCATCAATTTCATCTCCGTGAACCTATTGAGTAAAATCCATTAAAATCAACCACACGTTAATGAAATCAACTAGAACATTTTTTGGTTTTAGCACAACAACAATAGCACAGAATTAGGGTCTTCGGACTAGGAAAAGTGTGTAAATTGTCCAAGACTATTAAACATATTGTAGAGCACTAAAGAGTGAACAAATACAAATTTTGTATAAGCATAGTAGGGAACTCCCTCTCACACATGGCTAAACATGAGGTTGTGTGCAAAAGAGAAACGAAGATTACGCCTCCAAAGCTTGACCAATCATAGCAGAAAGTGTGTATACTGGGGGTCCTTCCTAAAGTGTCATTGATTCATTTGGTCTCAAAACTTTGTGAGCTACAAATTTGTTCAGGGTCCTCTGGAGTTTATTATTCCATTTTTCCTCGGTCCTCTAGAACAATTTCAAACTTTGATATCCTTCCCATACGTTTGGTCTTGAATGTCAACTGTACCTACCCGTAGGCTGAATGGGAGTTGGTAACCTCAGTGGACTTTCCTAGGTATCTACAAAGGTTAATGTGGGGGGATTCCCATGATACATGGGGCAGACATTGTATCACACTCTCAGTACCCTTGGAGGGTGACCCTGCGAAAGTGAGGGTTAATTGCACTGACAAGGGATGTTACGTGGAGGTCGGGGTAATTACTTCTGATTTCTTTGTTGGTGGCTTGATATCCCATCCTCAGAAGATCCTTGAGCCTGTTGTTGCATGGTTGATTGCTTTTAGTTTTCTAGGAGTGTGTTTCTTTAAATTTGATAGTCGACCTTAGGATTGGAGATTTCATAGTATACAAGGTATGGATCCTGATGTTCGATAACTTCAACACAATGTTTCTTACAAAGGAATGATCGAAGATCAAACTTCTGAGACTGGGAGCATAGCTCCTTGAAGTGGCCAACATGTTGAAGAACCTATCACAACCTTTGTATAAAGCCTTGCATCTTACATGAATCCTCTTTTTACTGATCCACTTGGCCAACCACTCACTGATCCACCATCTATGATATATCTTGATTCCTATTCTTCTTACAATTCACCACTCCGTTCCACCACTACACAATCTTTTGGCATGACCTCACCATATTTTGGTTTTCCTGAAGGACTTGGGAACTTATCTTTTTCCACAATTCCTGTAGTTGCCACTGTTGGTGCTCCTTATTTACCAGAAACATTGGTGACCTAGGTAATCTTGACTCAATCGATTATGCATACATATCCCTTCGCACATGGGTCAGGTAATGTTCCTTCTTCACTAGTTCCACACATGCACACACCAAGTGCTTTACTTTGTCATCCCACCGGTCAGATGACTAGCAGTCAAGTCATTCACACAACCATGTTTACAGAAGCTAATCAAAATCCATATCAACCATCATAGATTGGTTCGCCTTACATTGGAGGTAAATCTTCAATGGGAGGGCAACCTTTAGCTGGGGGGAAACCTTCAGTTGTAGGGAATTTTTTTATTGGGGGGAAACCTACATGGTTTCAACATCAACAATCCTGGGGGAAATATTCTCTTGCAAGTCCTTTTATCCCTACTACCAATGGATTGTATCATGGACAACCATTTCCATGAGTTTCTAATCCTTTGTGGGGTCAACCTAATTCTGTGGGCATTCCTTCATAAGGAATTTTTCCCTATCAATTCATAGACCCCATCATTCTGGCGCAACAATCCCTTAAATCAAAATACATGGGGGGACCATCAGGTTAATCGCAGTAAGTAGGAGGTCCATCTGTTTAGTCATTGTACATGGGTGGACCACTAGGACAATTGGCTTCCATGGGTGGACAATCAGGACAACCACCTTACATAGGTGGACAACCCAGACATTCACTATATATGGGAGGACCACCTATTTTTTCGTCTCGGTGCAACCTGGATATGGTCCTATTGGTGTTCACATGACATATGGTTACTATTATCACTTAGCCTAGGGATAGCTAAGATATTATGTCTCGAGGCCCACAGGTCTTAGACATGGAGTATCGAGAGCCATATTGACTTGATCCTAGCCCTGGAGGGCCCATATTTCTTCTTCAACGTCTCCACCTTGTCAGCAACAACAAAATCCATCCCATACGCCTGGTCCTTCAACAACAATGGGTCTTTCTCCATGAGGTAATGAGTCCAGGTATCATGGTATGTGTCACTCTAATTCTCAAAAAAATTGAATATGTGATGGGTGTTATAGGTGAATCCTCCTGCGGACAATAATATTCCCTCTTGGTCTCTAGACTCCTAAGGCCAAGATAGAAAAGTTCTTAACATGGACACTGGCATCATTTTATATATAATCAAGCTAACATATGAAGGAGAAGAATAAATATATGTACCTTATTAATGACGTTTGTCCTTGCAAAGTCCAGGCTGAGCTTCAATCCCAAGCTCCCTGATAGGTACTATAGGACAAAAAAAGATACAATGGACTTCCTACTCTACTGATATTAGCTCAAATATAGATCCATATACTAAATACAAACTCATGTGGAACAAACATAAGTTCGAAAGAAACATACCAAGCATTGGTGTATTGATAAGAACAAGTAAAAGTACTTACAATCCTTTGATGAAGGTACAACAACTTCTTCCAGTTCTCCTTGTCCAACCCCTTTGCTCAAGTAATATACATTGATTTCTTTTATGACATCTCACTCATGAGATCATAAGTTTCATATCTCCAATATTTTCTATCAATACCACTTATAGGATCATACGTTTGGTATCACTCTCTAGTCTCCACCTCTCCTTTCACCATGAGGAGGCCTCCCTATATAACCTTGGAAAGGCCCAACCACTTGAGAGATATTTGGGATGAGTTGAGGATTCTTCTCCTTCAGTTTAGGATCTTCCCTAAGATCATGCCTTGTCCTTGTATTTGAATCCAACCACCTTCAAAAATTGAGGGGATTCTTCCCTGTTTTAGCTCAACAAACCAAAAATCCGTTCAAAAAAGGTAGCGCTCTGCCAAAAGGGTACACAAAGTGTTTGAGTGCTCCCCCAAAGAGGCCCAGGGAGCACTGACACTCCCTGAAAGTGGGTAGGGGAGCGATGCCCTTCAAAATCCATTTTTGAGTGGTTTTTCTAGTGGAAAAAGGCTTGTACTCCTTGTCAACTAATTTCTCTTCTTCAAAAGTAGTCTTTGAGGTTTCTTAAGTGTCCTTATGATGTCGTTAGAGGAATGACATAGGAAATATGGCAGTATGAGTTTTGTGACACTTGTGACACTTGTGGTCAATATGTGACACTTGCAGACAAGATGCGACACTTACAACACTTGTAATGATGACACTTGCGACACTATTGAAGTGAGTAATTTTGATGTGTAACAGATTGCCCCCCAAAGTGCGATGTCAGAAGATGATGATGACTGAAGTACTTTGTAGGATTTTTCGAGAAAGGGTATGGACACAGAGAAACTGAAAAAAACTGCACACAACCATCAAACAAATATTATGACATGTTTCAAACCCAAGGCATCCACACCTATGCTTGAGTGATAAAGACTTTTTAGGTATGGTCACCATAAAATACACTGGGGATCCATAATTATATTGATAAAAGGTATAGCCACTGAAGATACAATGTGGATCTATACACCTATGACCTAAACTAATCGTAGCCACAAATAATACACAGTGGATCTATGAGATGACAAGACATATCCACGACCAATACAAAGTGGATCTATGTAACAGTATATGTGTCATAGTTCAAAAGAACTCCTTCGCAACCTAGGAAAAGTATACATAAGAGTGAAAAATAAACCAAGGGTCTTCTTACTAATCTCGATGTAGTATGAATCTAACCACGTGAATATATGTCCTAATGTCGAACATGGTAGAAACCACTTGATTACCGGTCAATGAGGTAAACTGTTAACAAGTGCGAGGGAGATCACCATTGATGTCAATGATTCCCAAGGTACTCTAGTACATTCCGACGAATGTGAATAGATGAGATGAAGTCAAACATCTGTGGGATCATTCAATTAGAGGTAAATGATGTAAACCCACTATTGGATGTGAGGAGGCCTACCATTGAGGCATGCAAGTCCCAAGGTACTAACTGGTTTCTAAGTCTAGTTCCTAGATAATGTGTTGAACTCTACAGGAATAGAATCATCGAAGGAGGGCCTTGATGTATCCCACATCAATGACATGAAACTGACATAGAGATGTAATTGGTAGATCAAATGAACATGGACTGACACAAGTATTGAAACAAGATATTTCTGATGGTTGACTCTCAAGGAAAATACTTCCCTTGAACACTAAGGCACAACAATAGAAACTTGACATGGACCAAAACTTGATGATGTAGTGGATGCTGTGACTTTCGTGAGGTGACCCCAAAGAGTAAAATAAAATCAGAGGATTGGCTTAGTGCATAGTTTCAATGGATTACAATGCGTGCAAAGAAAAAGTGTCATGTTCAAGGGCGACCGTAAGAGTTACTGGTAGTGTTCTCAAAAACTGCTTGGCTTGTTTCTTTCAATTTTCCCCCCATCTAGATAGACGAGTACCTCTTTTTAATTTAACGAGCTCAAGGAGGGTAACACATGCTCAAAATGAATCAAATTCAGTAAGTCCCTCTTCCTTTGTTTAGCAAACTGGAAGAAGTAAGGGTTCGGTCCCGTATGGTCCCTTCAATGTATGATTGTTTAACGAGTCCAGAGAAGGTAAACTCAGTTGTTTTTCATATTTAGAGAGTCTGAAAACAACTTAAAGATGACTCCAGTGTTTTACTTTTTCGTAATGTTAGTTTCGTGAGGCTGAAAAAGAGATAAAATACCACTCGAAAGATTCCGTTTCAAACCTTTTAAAGAGTGGGAAAGGAAGCAAGATCACTCAAAAATCTTTTCATGTTTATGGAGTCTGAAAAGAGCTTAAAGATGACTCCAAGGGATTCCTTTTTCATATATCCATGTGAGTCCAAAAAAGTAATAAAAGTATACTCATTACATTCTCATGTTTTTTCAGGCACGAGAAAGAACAAAGACTAAGCTTGGTATGCCCCCAACTTGAAAGCTAGTGGCTTAACTCCAGAATGATCATCAAAGGCTGGAGACATGCCCTCCAAGATTCAATTCATTCACCAAATTTGAGGTTGTCACCAATTTCTCTATGAGACGGGGAAAAAGGATAAGAGTGGATGAAAATAAGGTTCAAGAGAGGTGACTTTTCCATTTTTTAACAATCTTGACACATGAAAATAACTATGCTCAGGGCTCCGGGTTCAATCCCTAGATTTCTGTTTAATTTTTTAAAGAGCTTGCTACAAAGAGGAAATCAATGCTCAAAGATTCTATTGCATTTTTTAACGATCTTGTTACAGAGAAGAGAAACTATGCTCGTGACCTCTGTTTCATTTTTTAAAAATATTGATATAGAGAGGAAAACTATGCTCATGGACTCTCCTTGATCATTACTTCCAAGAGGATAACGCTCTGGAAGGACACCATGTCAAGGGACAAAACACGGTCATGGCTTCGAAGAGATCTTCATTGGATGGAAGAAAATCACTCTGGAAGGAACACATGTCGTGGGCCGTGACAAGGGTAAGGAGATCAGGCTCCAATAGCCTTACCAAAGAGCTCCCATGTCAACTACTGGATCCAAATCATCGGAATTTGAAGTCATGGGACACAACGAAAAATCAACATCAAGAGGGAAGATAGAGTTTATATCTCCCCAAATTTATTCATGAGGGGGAAGAAAAGAGGATCTATGATGGTTATCATCCTGAGGTAGCTCGTCAATGCTCAAAATTTTCCTAATAGATTCATTAGAGGGAAACATTGGAGAAATGTAGTCGATCACAGACGACCAGCAGTTGAACCGTGATGGCATCGAGTAACTGTCAGGTGCCAATAGATGTTGGTCATCCGAAGAGGGAGAAGTGGATTGGGTAGCAACGTATGATGTTTCGGCTAGACTAAGTGTCATGGTGTCACCTAGCGCATCGAATTCCAAGGGACTAGGTACAATCCAAGGGTCAGATGATTCCAAAGATTGATAAACCATGGTCAAAATCATATCGATGGTGGAAATATGATGTGTATTCATTGGAAGTGGTGTAGGGAAGGTACCCATAAGGATAGAATCTTTCAGCAAGACAACACCAATGATTTCATACGTGATCTTGTGATCTCCCAAGAATGTAATATTGTCGGTAGCGGGAGTGTGAGCGTCGGGTGTACATAAATATAACTGATCGACAATGACAATTTTTCCCTGATGAGGGAATTGTACACATCGAAACACCGACAAGGAAACGACAGTCATAGCATAAAACCAACTTCTTCCAAGTAATAATTTGTAATCAAGGGGAGCATCGACCACCTCAACATCAACAGTGATGGTTTTGCCGCCCAATTGGATGTGCAGGTACTGTAAAATCCCATGGGGATGAAAAACTCTCCCATCGAATGCACGTAACATCGTTGGGGATTTGTTAAGTGCAGGTGATTTTAAATTTTTCCAACATGCTAAAGACATGACACAAGTTGAGGCTCCCTCATCTAGAATAGTTTGGTGGATTTGTTGATTGTGAACAACAACATCAACTTGGAAAGAAAGTTGGTGGGAGAGTCGAGATGTAGAATTGTCTAGGTTAAACATGATATGGTTGGATGACTCAGGATCAACAACGGAAATAGAAGCCAAGAGCATTCTACATTGACTAGGGCAACGCTGTAGAACTTCTAACGCAGACATAGCACATGGTGCTCGAGACAAATCTTCAACAATGTTGTAGTTATGGGCGACACGTGAACTATGATTAAATGTAGATTTACGGATAGTGCTATTAGGAGGGCGTACGATAGATTTGAATGTAGGTTTATCAATATGAAGTGGACCAGGCACAGGATTAACTGATGGAGGACTAACGGAAGATGATGATGGATCCAGTAAAGTATCGGTACCATTAGTGAATTTTTCTTTGTCAGGTTTAATAGGTGTGTTGTATATCTTAGAGCGAGTGGTCAAATTAATCCCATTAAACATATAAATATGAGAACTTGTCGAGGCCTCATCATGAGGATGGCTAGAACTTCCCCCAGGAGAGGGGGTTTGAGAAACCATGGATTGTTGTTGTGGAAAAGGCTGAGTAAGCACAGTGCATTGTGAATTTCCCTGGAAAAGTTTGGCCACTTCATCACGATTTGGAAAGTTTCGAGTGTGTTGATAGTCACCACAAATGATGCACGGGAATTTCAGTTTCTGTTGTGGTTTCTTTTCGGTAGCAGGTGTTTGAGATTGATTTTTTGGTCGTTCATTATTATTAGTATTTTTTGATTTATTTTTTGCTTTCTTTTTAACTCTGGATTGTTGTGAAGGGGCAGATTGAACTGCATTCACCTCAGAGATCTGAGTTTGGTGGGAGGTATAGGAGAGTGTGGTTGACTAGGAATTAGATTGTGTTTTGATGGAACCGATAACACCGTCCGCATGAGATGAGGATGATGTCTTGGATGGATTAGTATTGGCTCGAGAAACATTCAGAAGAAACTCATACAAAGTACCAGATTGTGAAAAAACCAAATCTAAGTACTGAGTCCAAGAAATGGTTTCTTCCTTAGTGACTGCACCACCCATAGAGACATCACGAGCGATCGGGGGTAGAAGTGATTTAGTAAACCACTCCGCCAATAATAGGTCAGGAATGATTTCTTTGATCATCCTTCATCATTGTCTCCACTCATGAATATGGTCAGAGATATGCACGAAGTCAGTTTGACAAAGGCAGGTCAAGAGTTCAGTACCTGTCTCATAGAAAATAGGTAGTTGAAAGTGCGTGAGGAAAGACATGGAAAGGGAGTTGAAATCATGAAAAAAAGCATGTGGTAGTTCAATATACCACTTTGCTGCAGAGACCGTAAGTGTTCGCTGGAAAATACACAAACACATAGAATCATCCATGAGGGAGTTTGATGAACACCACAAATGGAAAGTCATCACATGGTTATTTGGATCTTCTCCAGGTTTTTTGTTAAATTTCACAATATCAGAAGGAAGTTTAGCTGGAATAACTGGCCAAACCAGTGAATGAAAAATAGGATCATTGGTTAACCAAGACAAGTTTGGGAGATATAGAGTCGCAAGGAAAGGTAGCTATCAATTAACTTGTGGATGATACTGGTGTGGAATAGGAACATCAGTAGGACCATAAATTGGGTTAGGTGGATAATTGTAACCAGTAGGTCCTCTTACATACGGTTGTTGCTGACCAGGATAAGTAGGATTCGATGATGGCTAAGAAACATTTGCATAACCTAGTGGGTTCTGAGCATTATAAGCTAGGTTGTTTGCTTTCCCATAAGGAGGATAAACATGTTTCCCTTGAGGAGGGTAAGAAGTAGATCCCAGAGGTGGATACACATTAGGGGGAGGATAAACATTAGACCCTTGGGGAGGATAAGGTTGTTGTCCTTGAGGACTCCAGGTTGTGTTTGGGATGCCCAGATAAGGTTGTCCATAAGATGGTCTAGAAGGAACAGGATTTAATACTCCTCCTTATGGTTTATGATATGAGTGCCCCCCAATGTGGGGTTGGGTAAATGTGCCTCCCGAAGATACTCCCCAGGATTGTGAAGGGTTTCCAACAAACGAAGGTTGCCCCCCTTCCAGCGATGGATTAACGAACGAGGTATGACTGACAAAGGGAGGTTTCCCTTTAGGAAGAACATGAAAAGGGGGCTATCCCCTGGGAGGGGTAGGCCTGCCATAGGATGGTGTTCTTCTAGGAGGGATACGCCCGCTAGATGGTGGTTGCCTCCAGTCGGTTGTATTTGGATGGCAAGGGTCTGCATTCTCAAGTAATCTACACTGTTTTCTTTGATGAAATCTCACTCATGAGATCATAAGTTTCATATCTCCAATATTTTCTGTCAATACCACTTGTAGGATCATAAGTTTGGTATCAATCTCTAATCTCCACCTCTCCTTTCACCATGAGGAGGCCTCCTTATATAACCTTGGAGAGGCCCAACCACTTGAGAGATATTTGGGATAAGTTGAGGATTCTTCTCCTTCAGTTGAGGATCTTCCCTAAGATCATGCCTTGACCTTGTATTCAAATCCAACCACCTTCAAAAATTGAGGGGATTCTTCCCTATTTTAGATCAACAAACCAAACATCCGTTCAGAAAATGTAGTGCTCACCCAAAAGGCTACAAAGAGCATTTGAGTGCTCCCCCAAAGAGGCCTAGGGAGTGTTGGCACTCCCTGACAATGGGTAGGGGAGCGCTTCCCTCCAAAATCCATTTTTGAGTGGTTTTTCCAGTGGCAAAAGGCTTGTACTCCTTGTCAACTAATTTCTCTTCTTCAAAACTAATCTTTAAGGTGTCTTAAGTGTCCTAATGATGTCGTTAGAGGCACGGAATAGGAAATATGGAAGTATGATGTTTGTGACACTTGCGACACTTGTGGTCAAGATGTGACACTTGCAAACAAGATGCGACACTTACAACACTTGCAATGACAACACTTACGACACTATTTAAGTGAGTAATTTTGATGTGTAACAATGGGTGTTCTATATGCACTAAAATACCTCAATTAAATTTTCAACCCATGGTAAGTAAACTTAGAGTTGTAGCACTATATGTGCCAAGGCAGAAGGGCTAGAGGTAGTATAGTCTAACTAAGAAAATGGGCTATTTAAGGACTAATCTACTTAAACAAAGACTATCAATGATCAAACCCTATCAAGGAACTTAAATTATTTATCGTAAGTAACTTTTGAACAATGGATCGATGGATTGTTCTAAGAAAGAAAATGACAACCCTACTTTAAGTAAGTTAACTTAATCATTACAATGAGCAAAAGAAAACTATTTATTTAATTTATTTAATGAACAATATAAACAACAAACTAATCTAATTAAACTTATTCAAAATCAAAGAGATGTAACAAGTAAGCAAATAAACAAGCAAGCAATTACCCTATTAAAACTTATGCAACAAGTAAACTAATCAAAACTACTCAACAAGTAACTTAATCAACTATGAAGCAAGTGAACTCTATTATTAAGATAAACTCATAATTACTTATAATCTACGAAAGGAAATCTTAACCTATTGAATTAAAAACATCATGACAATATTCAAAGATTAATCAACAACTACTCTTTAATCTACAATAACAAGAGAACTATTCTTTAATCTACAATATCAAGAAAACTTCAAATATAATGTTGATGATTATGTCTTCGGTGTCTTATGACATCATGATGGCACTCAAAAATTAATGATAACTCAAGAGGGATAATTTCAATATTAGCTTCTATAGCGAAGTGAAAAGTATGAATCAGGCAATCTAATGAGAACTTGGCCATTTTAGAAGGAATATCAACTATCCTGAAAATCCATGTGATTCTTCAATTCATGCATTAATCATCAACAATATGAAAATTCTATTCTATTTAATTCAATTGCATTCTTATGCTAATGTAAGAAAATTCACACTACTAGAGATTTACAACTAAGAACTAAACTCAAAATCAAACTTCGAATTAAAATTGAAATCTAGATCTAAAATGGAAATTGAATGAAGTAAACTAAACTAATTTTATTCTTAGCAATTTAAATTGCAAATGGAAATACTCATAAAAACATAACTCAAAATCCTATTTCTATTTCAGCATATGACAAGGGAATTAATAAGAAAACTAATTGAGCAAACTAGATAAGCAAAATGAGAATTAAAATCAAAGCTAACAACTAATCATCCATCAAAACCTTGCCAAAGAAACCATTAACTCAATACTCTATTTTAACTGCTAACTATTCTATTTCAGCATACAAAAATTTTAACTATCATTTAATCATACATTGGGGGTAGTGGCTTAAGCTTAAGTTGTTTCCTATTTAAGTAAAAAGACATGGCATATTAATACTATCCTTCATAAGCAACCTGCAAAAAGGGAAATTGAACAATTAAGCTATGAACAACAAATACAACATGTAAAATGATGGAAATGCTTATAACATAAAATAGAAGAAATGACAATTGCATAAATCAAATACACAACTAACTAGATAAATATTCACCCAGACCACTGATGGGCCCTCCAACAGGTTGTGGCTACTCCTCAACAGTGAATCACAAGCTTAAGAAACACGATTTCAACATTTTAAATCAAAAACACAGTTTTACACGAATTTATGGAAAATGTCTTGAAACAACAAAAATAATGCTAGCTTCACAATTCTGAACTTAACCTCTACTAACTATTTGTCTCACCATTGCTGTGGTATTTATAGGAGTTACAAGTCGAGAGGTCGACCACTTGAAGGGTCGACCTCCTCTAAAAACAGTAAATTACACTAAATGCATTTTAACCGCTGATGGCTTCTAGAAACCAAGCGATCCAATCAACACTCAACATAACAACCCAATCCAAGTTGTCAGAAGCGTAGTAGCTGGAGGCCACGAGCACGAGAAAAACCCATGTCGCCGATTTTCCCATCACTGGCCACCGATATAACAACCGCCAACTCGCCCACGTTTTTAGTGCATGATGGAGTGTCAGACGCAGTGCCAGATGGAGTACCAGATGCAGTGTTGGATGGAAAAACACCTTGCGAGTTTTCCCTATGACACATAAATCATGAATTAGCTCCTTGGAATCATTAAATCATCCCGAATTAAACTAGAAATCATCACAAAACTTCAATCATACATACCCGGTATAAACTATGGCGATTGATACAAGAATCCTTCAAAACTTATCCAAAATAGTAAAATACACATATAATATCGATCAAAAAGGTTCTAATCATCATCATTAATTTAACCAAATCATGAGCCCAACATTACCCCCACACCTAAGATTTTACAGGTCCCACTACAAACAAAAAGGAATTGCCCCACATGACTAAACTTGCTGAGAAGAATTGGCTTTAGAAGCTTCTCCCTTTTTCCTTGAAGATTTTGTCTTGTGCCTCTTATGTTGCTTCAATTGTGCCCTGAGGTTATGATTGGTTTTGGTCATTTTTTCAACCAATCGTTGAATGGAATTCACCTTTTCTTGTAGGATTACATTGTTATGGTGAAGATGTGTATCCAAATTCTTTCTCTCTTCCAATTGTTGCAGCAATTGATCATTTTCTTGTTGTATCTTTCCAATGGTTGGAGCAAGATCAAATATCTCAGAAGAGGGCTTGGATCCCTTGAAAGATGTAGAATGTCTATCAGTTTTAGGATCTGGGGTAGGCCTTTGTAAGGAAGGAGTAATAGGGCGGTTATGAGGAGAAGTAGGTTTAAATTTTATGTTTCTATGAGGCTCCAATTATTTTGAAGACACTTCCCTAAGTCTTTTGTGAGGGCTTTCGAGATCAGAGGATACTTTGATAGGGTCTGAAGTGGTTAGGGTTTTTTCATAAGGTTTTCCTCTTGTGTTTCAGGTACTCTTTCAAAAATATCCTCTATTAAATCGATTAGCTCCTCTCATATTTGTGGGGACCACAGGGAAGTCTTGTTGAATTACCTCTTGTAACTGTTTGGGTATAAGATCAATAGACATTGAAGACATTGGGGGGTTAGCAATAAGATTCTTGGTCTTCTTTCCCAATGAGGCTGCAAGGGTATCAACGAGTTTCTTAGACTTTTGGTCCAGTAAAAGAATATATTGAGTATTTGAGCAAGAGGGTTTGGAGTATTCAGAGAATGGGGTTTGGGTAGAGTAACAGTTCCTAGATTGAGTGTCTTCTTGCTAGTCTTGATTGTAAGATGAGGGTTTGCAAATTGGTAAATGAACTCATCCCACATTTTCTCCTATTTCTCCAACTTGGCTAAGACAAGTAGTTTGATAAGGCCATGGTGAAATAGGCTGTTATGGGGATTAGTTACATTCTTCCTTAGTTGGGAAGACATCTTCTCGAAACTCTTTAAGAAGTAAAAGGGAAAATTCAATGGCTTATTGAATTGAAAGTGAGCTAATAATCGAAAGTGACAAGATTTAAAGATGGAATATCTACCTTCGCAAGTGATAAATATGGTGATGAATATGAGAGGGTTAATTAGCTCCTCTTTTATCCACTCCTTGGAGTATCCCTTAGCTCCAGAGATGTTCTGAAATTCGGGTTTGAAAACCCTATTATATCTTGCTCTTGGTAACTAGTGGTGTTTAAACTATCTATCCCCAACTCTTGGAAGATTTGTGGCTGAGGCAATGGATTCCTTAGAAACCATGAAGGTGAGAGACCCCACGATGCCATCATTCCATAAAATCCCAGGGAAATTGCATCAAAATTTCGTCATCGTGGCCCTGTAAATGAGCCAAAAACGCCCTCTAGCCTACGCGAAGGAACACTTCCTTGCATTGTGTGAACACAAGGATGGTGAAGAGGTCAACATAGGAGGATAGCTCATACTGTTTGGGCATGGTGACAGTGTAGAGGGCAATGGATAGAGGGAAGAATTTGACAGAGGACGGACGCGATCGAGCTGAGGATGAGCACGATTAGACAGAGGTTGAGCACAATGTAGACATAGATGAACGAAATGAGACAGAGGGTGAGCGCAAAGCATAAATGGAATAACCAATTGAGCAATCCCTCCATTTTTTAGTGCGCCTAGGGTGGAAACAGTTGCATTCATCCATGAATTCACACACACGAGTTGCCATGTGTGAGCATGAGTGTGCCAATTTCGAATTTGAAGGCATGTTTTTGGGAGGAAATCGTAATGATTAAAGAGTTAGATCAATGTCCAAGTATTTGACTTGGACATTTGATCATAAAAATGTCTAAGGATTGCATCATTTAATCTTAATTGCCATGAATAATTCAAATAAATGCAATTGATTCCTGGTTACCTGAAATTGTGGATAGTTACTGGTGTATTCTTCTCATTTGAACTTCATATGGAACGTCGTCCAACACCTCATACAGTCTTTGAAATGGAACCTCATACGACACTTCATATGGCACTCCATAGGGCACCTCTGTGAAAATGAATTTTATTCCTTCTAAAATGGATGTTTTATCCACAACTTGCATTTTTAGAATGATTTTTGCAGTTACAGTGAATAGGAGCAGAGGCAGACTGTTCCATTATTATTTGGTTTTCCATCATGCTCACTCAATTTTTTCTTTTATCTCGCATAAGACAAGTAATCTCAACTATGTAATGAACAATATGTAATGAAAATAAACTAGTTAAGTGATCTGTTAAGGAAATGTACATCAGTTTATAACACACAGGGAATTAACATTTCAAAAATAAAATAATTGTTGATATAATAGCCTGTATTATGAAAACAATACACATAAATTTTTACAAAGATTTTACTTCTTCTAGGTAGTGTTATCATTTGTCAACTCATGAAACCCCTCCCCCACACCTAATTATTGTGATACCTCACAATAAAAAATATAGGAAACCAGTCAATTCTCCCAATAGCTGAAGATTTACAGCTTGTTAAGTGTAGAGATAAATTTCACATATCGGTCTGACGAGACGATTAGAATATGGCCACACCTATAGGATAAGAGATCATATATATATATATATATATATATATATATATATATATATATATATATATATATATATATAGATAAGAAGAGGTAGGCGACAGAGTTTCAAGATAGTCTAAAAGTTAGTTCCCAATGGAAAATTTATGGAGTTCATTAACCTTAGCTTAACCATACATACTTCGTGTTATCTTTGTCTATAAGTAATGCCGTACATAAAGACAAATTTAAATTTCTTCTTCTTATTTTTTTTAGATTATCATCCTAGCTAGGTAGAATGCCCCGCTGCCAGCAAGCCTGTTCAGT
>JZKD02S2047157.1:396439-417347 GCA_000966675.3 Picea glauca | reverse complement strand
AACCCTTGTCTGAAAGATCCACAACCTGGATGGCAGCAGCTGCACTGATAGCTCTTCTCTAGCTGACTGCAGATTTCCTCCAAGATCATAAGTTTCACACATGTAATTCTTCCTTTTCTCCTCACCATTAGAGCTTTCTTATATAGGTTGGGAAGAGGCTAACCACTTGAGTTATGTTTAGAACCAGTTAGAAACCTCTTCCTTGGTTGAAAGATCTTTTGAAAAAACCAAGAATTCGAGCTTAACTGCCTCCTAAACTCGAATGATTCTCCCATTATTCTTCTCGCCGGGCTAACAGTTCACTCAGAATAGGGAGCGCTCCTTCGGGAAGGTCACAGAGTGTTATAACGCTTCCAGAAAGGTCCAGAGAAGCGCCAACGCTCCAAATTTGGGTAACGCTCCTGCAAAGGGGTGGAAAAGCACTATAACGCTTCTCAGCCATGGTGAAGGGGCGCCGACGCTCCTCAAGTAGTGTTAGAGAAGCGTTCCCCTTCCAAAACCTTGATTATGAAGCCTTCTAAGGTGTCAAGAGATGTTTGACCTCAGTAGACCAGTTTTCTTCCTTCAAATTGAGTAAATGAGGTGTTTCAAGTATCTCTGTGATGTCATCATTCAGGTACCATGATCCAACAGTATTTACGACACCCTTATGGCCAACTTGCGACATTTGCGACAAGTTGTACAGGAGTTGCGACACTTGCGACAAGTGAGAGGCATGTGCGACACTTATCTAGTTGAGTGATTTGGATGTGTAACAATGCCGACCAAGTTGCCTTCAGACATTCCAAAGTTCGAAGATAAGACTAATGAATATCTAGACGATCATGTAAATACCTTCCACTTATGGTGCTCATCCAACTCATTGAGAGACGACTATATCCATTTGCATTTCTTTCAATGCACTCTCATCAGGAGTGCTGTGAAATGGTACATCGAGCTTGACTGCTCAAGATACTCTACCTTTGGCAAATTGGCAATGGATTTATTCAACCATTTTCAGTTACTTGTGAGATACGACACCGACACCAAATTGTTGGCCAATTTTGAGTAGATCAAAGCAGACCATATCTCTGATCACATCCGAGAATGGTGACGCTGGAAGAGTTTGATAAAAGTGCCAGTCCCACCAACATTCCTACTTAGGTGGTTCCTTAAGTATTTGGTACCTTAGCTGTCTAAATACATCACAATGTTGGGGTTCTTTTCAGAGGAAGATGGGATAATGAGAGCCCAACAACTAGAACTGATTTACTCTCAGTCTGGTTTACTTTACGAAGTTTTTCTAGATGCACCACAGTCAATACTTGACAAGACCAGACAGAGGTCTGGACCACATTCCGAAGGTATTGTTGGTTCAACGAAAATCAAGCCTGTTGATCAAATGTCAAATCAATTGAAACCATTGTCGATACAACAGACAAAGGCCAGCCAGACCACTGGTTCGGCTGTTCCCCCAACCCAAAATTCTGATGTACATAGTGTGCAATCGACAAACCCGAAGGCCACACAGTAGCCTAACAGAAATAAGAAACAATGAAACAAGGGTAAGGGGGATAAGAAACCTACCAATAATTATGGCGGGGGAAACAAAGAAAATAAGAAGTTGAAGTATTCATGTAACCTTTGAATGGAAGACAATCCAACTCACCAATGCCCTCGGCTTGCGTAGGCCCAGAAGTTATTGGCACAACAACATCATGCCATGTTAATGAACCCATTTCCACATGGGAAAACTTTAACTCAAGCCTCCTCGAGCACGGAAGGGGATAGTCAGGGACCCCATCCATATTCGAGTAATCCTTCATCCGCAAATGCATACATGATGAAAGGTAGTGTTGACATAACAACTAGGACAGACGACTGCAGAATGCCAAACACCTCTGAGAAGGGTAAATAAGATGAAAACCCACCTCTTCCTCTCTAGATTGAGAAGATGTTGGGAAAAACAATGACACACATCCCAAAAGGTGCATTCAGTAAATATTCCCACAAACCAAATGAGAGGGCCACCCAAAACTACTCTGTGGTGGAGGATTTGTCTCAAACCCCTTGTGTGATGTCTACTTTGGAAGTCCTCCAGAGCTTCCCTTGCTAGAGAAAGGCTCTGTTAAATTCCTTAGTATTTGCCGAGACTTGTAATCCAAGAACGATCATACTTGATATGACTGACTTAAAACCTCGTCTTCCTTACCATGTAGCGTTTCAGATAGTAGTGGCTTACACCACAAAAACATTTACTCATAACATTTTCCACACGGTTGTTGATGAGAGCACCTCGACATGCGTGATGTCTTTGGCATGTTGGAAGGCCATTTTCCAATCCGTTTTTTCTCCATCGCCTACTCTTCTTACCTCTTTTGATGGTCGTTCATTTTGATCACATGGAATCATCCCCTCTTTCCCCATGCAGTTAGGGGGGAAGGCCATGTGCGTCAAAGTTGAGGTGGTCGATGTGTTTCTCGACTAAAATCTCTTGTTAGGAAGGAGTTGGACCTATGCTATGCAAGCAGTGGTCACGACAATTTTCTGGGTTTTGTTGTTTCCACACGAGGGTCGAATCATGTCCATTGATCAATTATCCTTATCCCGTCCTAACCCTTCATCGGGGGTATCGACGGTCTAGATGATTTATAACCCTCAGCTCAACATCGTCAATGTAGGGGTTTGTTTGTGCCCACCTTTGATTGGTACTTTTAATTACCCACCTCTGATCGATAATGTACATTACATGTCCACTGTCCCCGACCAACCTAGGGCTGAAATCTTTCAAATCTTGTCGTTTTGAATGAATTACTTTATAGATTTGTGGACTCTTCCTTCCCCATCAGTGACGATGGAAGGTATAGGGCACCATGGAATGGCCATGCCTTTGTCTACGATTGAAGTTGCATACTCTATAGTTCAACAAGCTTCCATCGACCCCAATCCGACTCCCACACAAGAGTTAGATCTGGTTCTCGAGCCTATCTGGGCTCAAGGTTCCCTTGTCGATACTGATTCTTTAGACTTAGTCTTTCCCTTAGACAAAGAAATTATTGAGGCAATGATTAGTCCAGATAGACCCTTGGACAATCTTCATCACAGATCTTACATCCTCCCAGAGTTAAGAAGAATTGAAGCAGGTGAATTCATTCTGACTATGACTAGAGATAGAGCTTGTCCTATCAATCCTTTGGATACACATGTTGTTTACATTGAAGGAATGGCCATGCCTTTGTCTGCAGCTGAAGTTGCGTACTCTATAGTTCAACAAGCTTCCACCAACCCTGATCCGATTCATGGAAGTTGAGTAATCATGGGATGACCATGCCTTTGTCTGCGGTTGAAGTTGCATACTCTATAGTTCAACAAGCTTCCACCAACCCCGATCCGACTCCCGCACAAGAGTTAGATTTGGTTCTCGAGCCTATTTGGGCTCAAGGTTCCCTCACTGATACTGATTCTTTAGACTTAGTCTTTCCCTCAGATGAAGCGATTATTGAGGAAATGACTAGTCCGAATAGATCCTGGGGCAATATTCATCACAGATATTACTTACTCCCAGAGTTAAGAAGAATTGAACAAGGTGAATTCATTCTGACTATGAATGGAGATAGATCTTGTCCTATCAATCCTTTGGCTACACACACTATTTACGCTAAAGGAAATATGGCAACCATCACTGAAATGATACCTATTGCTATCTCCAGAATCCATGGCCTCGTGGAGAATATCTTCGTCGGAGCGGACTTCTTCCCTGGGGAGATTTGAATCTACACGGATTTATTTAAATAATTTCGGGACGTGTGTGCCTGGTCTTATGAGGAAATTCTAGGCATAGATCTAAGAATTGTTGAACATGAAATCATGACATATCTTGATGCTAAGCCGGTTCGAAAGAAGCTTCCTCTAGTTAATCCTAGGAAAGCAACAACTATTAAGGCTGAAGTAGAGAAACTACTCAAAGTTGGTTTCATCTACCTCGTCCAATTGATTCAATGGGTGTCAAATCCTGTTCCAATCAACAAAAAAAAGGGTGCGATTCACGTATGTACGGACTTCCGTGATTTTAACAATGCCTATACAAAGGATAATTTACCTACGCGATTTATGGACCAAATAGTCGATGAATGTGCAGGTTGTGAATCCTTTTCTTTTATGGATGGTTTTTCGGGATACAATGGGATGCCCAAAGACCAACACAAAACCTCTTTCATTTTTCTGTGGGGTACATTCGCTTATCGAAAGATTCCTTTTGGTCTGAAAAATGTTGGAGCTACTTTTTAGTGGGCCATGTCTTTTTCTTTTGATGACCTCAAACACATAGTCGAGGCTTGTCTTGATGATTTAGCATCACGATATCGCAAGAGAGATGATCATCCCACACACCTCTGACTTATCTTTGAGCGATGTCGCTACTACCAGATCCGCTTGAATCCAAACAAATGCATCTTTTGCATAACATCGGGTCATATGCTAGGTTTCATAGTTTTTAAAATAGGGATCATGGTCTATCCTCTAAAGGTTGAGGCAATAGTTCATTTGTCTCCCCCATGCACAGTCCCCCAGATTCAAAGTTTACAGGGAAAATAATTTTTTTTATGATGTTTCATCGCAAACTATGCTGAGATCACAAAGCATTTCATGCATTTACTAAAGAAGGATTTTCCTTTTCATTGGGATGAAGCCTCTTAGCGGTCTTTCGAAGCGTTGAAACACACCCTCATGTATACCCCTCTACTTCGACCGCCCAATTATGATATAGATTTCTTATTGTACTTGACTGCTACAGAGTCGACCATCAGTATGGTCTTAGTTCAAGAGGATGATTTTCTCTTAGAATACATGATTTATTACCTGAGCCGAAGCCTAGTTGGACCGGAAGTCAATTATTCCCACGTTGAAAAACTTGTGGTTGAAGCAGTTCATGTTGTCCAATGGTTCTGTCATTACATATTGTTTTGCAAGAGCATGAATCCGTTTCAATACATGTTGACATGATGTGTAATTGGTGGAAAAATCAGTAGATGGATAGTTATCCTCCAGGAATTCAACTTGGATTTTGTTTCGGGGAAATCCAAAAAGTCGCTAGTCTTTGTGGAACTCATCTCGAAACTTCCCGTCGAATCAGGTGATGTTATACTCAAGGAGTCACCTATCAAAGGAGACATGTTTTTTATCGCATCTTTGGACCCCTGGTATAGAGATATACTAGTCTATATCCAGATTTTGAAGTGTCCCACCTCTACTTCTCGTGATGAGCGTCACCATATACACCATTAGGCCAAGAAATATCTCATACTCAAGGACACTCTGTATCATCGAGGTGTAGATTGCATCCTTCGTCGATGCCTCACTCATGAAGAAGCATAAATCATGCTTAATGATTGCCACACTAGAGCATGTGGTGGTCATTTGTCTGGGTTGGTAACAACCCAAAATATTCTACGAGCTGATTACTTTTGGCCGACATTAATCAAAGATTGTGTAGAATCGGTCAAGAAGTGCCACCCATGTCATATCTTCTCTCAGAAGATGAGGGAACACCCCACTCCTATGTTTCCTGTAATCATAGTTGGTCCCTTCAACAAGTGGGGGATTGATTATGCTACATGCAAACCTCCTTTCGCAAGGGGGCACCATTATATCATCGTAGATATAGACTACTTCACGAAGTGGGTCGAGGCTATGCCAACATTTATAGATGATGGCAAGAAAACAACTCTCTTTTTGTTTAACCAGATAATAGAAAGGTTCAACGTTCTGTGAGAGATTGTCACTGACCATGGAAGTCACTTTCAGAACAAAATGATATCCGAGTTAACGCAAAGCTTGGGTTGAGGCAAGAACATTCGTTGCCCTAATACCCAAAAGTGAATGGTCAAGTGGAATCTGTGAACAAATACCTTAAGACTATTCTACACCGAACGATCAATTAGGCCAGGTCAAATTGGCATTTGATGTTGTACTCGGCATTATGGGCCTACCGAACGTCTGTTAAGACTGCAACTGGTTTCTCACCTTTTCAACTTGTTTATGGGATGGAAGTATTCTTGCCTATAGAGTGCTAGATCCCCTATCTAAAATTGGTAGTACATTTATTGCCAGACACTTGACCGCTTGAAGAGCATTTATTATATATTGAGTAGCTCGATGAGCAACATCGAGATGCAGCCTTGGCTAACATGGCTCACAAACAAAAATTCAAGTGTCAGTATGATCGTTCGGTTCGTCCTCAGATTTTCTTTGAAGGTGACCTTGTCCTAGTCTATGACCAAGATAAGGACCCGCTGGGGGAAGGAAAGTCCAAACCCATGTGGTTTGGACCTTTCATCATGAAGAATGTTCTAAAGAAGGGCACTTATTGTCTAGTGGACTTTGAGGGAAATTTTTTGGTGGAGCATAGAGATGGGCTCTACCTCAAGAAGTATTACTCGTAGGTGGGTCGCCTTGGGTGAATTGTTGTAACATATGTATAGTCTTATACATTTTCTTTTTGAGTCTTTGTCTTTTTGGTTTTATGGACGTGTCATTTTTTATGTCATATTTTTCACTGAGGCATATGTCAAGTGAATCATAGTTGTTCATTGGGTTTGCAAACAGTGCTAGCCGACACACTCGAAGGCTTTCTTCCATAGCTTGGGTGATTTTGACACCTTAGGGCCAGTGGTTATCTTTAGGAGGTATTTGTTTAGGTGACACCACAAACAATGTCACCAAATACAATGCAATCTTAGAGTTTCTTCGTGATGCTTTGTCGCATGGTATCTCTCACCTTCGGGTCTACTTGGATGCTCAGCTGGTTGTGTCTCAGTTAAATGGGGTTTACCGCGTTTACAATCCTACTCTACACCGACGGTTCCTTAGGGTACGTCTCTTAGAACAAAACTTTGATTACATTACGTATATCCATGTTCCTAGGAGATTGAATCAAATCACAGATACTCTATCTAATCATGTATTAGATTGGCATATTTAACGCATATAAGAAAAAACACACACACGCACATGTAAATACATTTGTAAAATAGATGTAATCCATAAGACATAAAAAGATGTAAATATGCATATATATATTGAAAAATATCAGAGTACAAGGGTGGGCACAAGTGCCTCAAAAATATGTTCAGTAAGAGTCACCTGGCTTATGCCCTAAAAAATATACAAAAATGTGCCCTCGACACGTGAGTAGTCTAGCCTAGCTAAGGGCAGGGCCTGTTGTCCCTGCCATAATGAACAATGGAATTTGCCAAACACTGGAAGAGCTGGACCCAGGTCCGTGGTACCCCAACTACCTGAGGTTGCATCGACGGTGGGAGATCCTCAATCTCTTCCATAGGGATTGTACGAGTGAGCATGGTAAAGTTCTTCTCTACCAGTCTCAATACTCTCTCAGCCTCTCCGGCTAGAGGCTCCCCTGCTGGTCTGGCAACTGCATTTGGTCCTACCTCTGGTCGAGGATGCCACCTAGTCCTCGAGAAGTCTACTGGATGCAATAGTCCCACATCTGTACATAAAAGATACATAACCATCAGATACTCTGGTATACAAAAAAATGATATATATAAAAAGACATAAAAATTAAATAACTCTGAAAAAAAAACCTACCCATGTCTACTTTCTCTGCTCCGAGAGGTACAGGCATGTTAATATCTCTAGAAAAATTGATCCCGGCATGGGGGTAGTCCTCTATCACCATAATTTGTCATGACCACCAGTCAAAAAAATGATCATCAAAGGCCTCTACGCTCCTCCCTTCCCCCTGTCACAACAACAGAGCTGCCCATCTACATAGCGTTGGGAGAGAGGCCACGTGCCCTTGTTTCATCTCTCAAGGACTGAGACTAGGTACGCTCTCGAAGAAAAAGGAACATAAAACTGTCCCGAACCTGAAGTTTCGATGTTCCCATATCTGACACTCTGTTAGTTGTCTCTTCATGCAATCTAGCATGGTTGTACTCTAGTTGAAAATCCGTGCATTTGAGCACTGCACCGCACAATGCATGTTCACTCGGGAATCCTAATGTAACGCTGCAGATCTAGTGATCCACCCAATGAGTAGAACTATCACTTTGAGTGATAGGTTGCGGATATTACGTATAGGAACCTGAGAACCTACTTTCTCAGTACCAGCCTCATAATGGAGCCCAATCAACTCCTCAATGTTGTGAGGCCTGGGGGGAAAAGTATGCAAGTTGACTGGATCCCCTCTCCTCGAGAGACCAGTCAGGAAGTAAATGTCTTCAGTCATTGGAGTTAATGACTGCCCCTCAAGCATAAACACCTCTGCATCAGGATGCCAATAATCTATCAAAGCATGCAACAACCTGGGTTGTGCCCTCATAAACAGACACTAGAAGAAATTCAACAACCCACATTGTGATAAAACAATGATAGAAACAGGGTCTTCTGAGACCAAAATATCAATGTCCTCATGCTCCCTCTCTCTCTCCAATGAACATACATCTTGCAAAATGACAAATTCATGGAGAGTTAACTCTTGCCTTTTTATTTTTCCACTTATTGGAGGGTGTACACGGGCTGTCTTGGTGACAACCACGTGTGCACGCGGGAAAATGATCTTATGCCTGCGTGTACATGTGGGATTTGCTTGGATAGCCCGTGTACACACAGGGTCGTCCTCTCTCAAGGTCAACGCCCCCCCAAAAAACAAAAAGAAATGCAAAAAAGGAAGAATGAAATGCAGGAGGGGCTAGTTTGTACTTACATGGTCCAAGCAGAAGTTCATTTTGTCCACTGAAGCTCCCAGAATCAACTCTTTTGGAAAAGGGGTGTTTTTGACTTTTTTGTCAATTCTCAATTTACAATGGTGATAATGAGCTTCCAACTTCTATTTATAGACTTTTTGGCCCCTTTTTGTCAATTTTTGGACCCTTTTATCATTTTTTCCTAGGTTGAAAATCATTAGTATGGTTCTTGAGTTTCTTGGGGGCTGTTACAATACATGTTACTTTGGGTATTGGGATTGTTTTTGAGATTTGGGTCACTTTTAAAGGTCTTTTGGTAAAAAGTCATTTTTAAACCTTTTGCATCTAAGTCAGGATTCCACCTCCACTTTCTGCATCTTGTTGTCTTTTTCTGCAGAACCCTCACTCCTGCTCTAGAAGTGTTGTAATTTAGTGGTAGAGCCTACCTTCACATGGAGCCCTAGGTATATCCCAGTTTCATTTGGTGTCCATGCCGTCACTAATGACTATAGGCTCAGGAGTCCTTATTAGTTTTTCCGAATTACGAGTTTGAGCCTCATTTGCATGATTCATTATCACTCTTGACCTTACCCTCGGGACTCCCAAACCAAAATGGGTCTTCTTTTAAGCCCTTTTCAGAACCTCTAAACATGAAAATATTGTCGAGCGATCTTGTTTCCCTTCATGCTCGCCAAAATAAAATTTGAAGGAACGCCTGTCCGACAATAATTTACCCCTTTTTCGGTCTATATGGTCAAAAGTATGAACAAAGGTATACTCTAGGAGCCTCAGTTCTCTAGAAGAGTATTCACAAGTATAATTTCACCCATTTTTCGGGCTCGAGGGACTAAAATTACGAAAAAGGAACCCCCGCAGAGTCCATAGTTAAAGCTCTTTTTAGACTCCCTGAAATTGAAAATATCGTCGAGTGAGATTGTTTCTTCACACTTGTTAAACCGGTCCAAAAGAACATCCCTTACAGAGTCCATAGTTAAAGCTCTTTTCAGACTCCTTAAATATGAAAATATTTATGAGTGATCTTGTCGTTATCACACTTGTTAAAATGGTTTTGAATAGACGTCTTTTCGGTGCTAGTTTACCCCTTTTTCGAACCGACTAGAATACCTTCGAAAAATGTACCCTAGTGGAGTCTCCTTTTATGTTTTTTCAGACTCTCTAAAAATGAAAAACCACCGAGCTTACCTTCTCTGGGCTAACTAAAATTACATCGAAGGACGTTATCATTGTGTCTTATTAATCACATTTGCATTCCTGCATCTTTGGCCTAATGTCGGCTCCATGTTGCTCTCAACTAAACCACCTGAAGCATGCCTTATACACAAGCCTTGTATCACGTTTCCTCTGCATCTTGACACCTTGAACCATGGAGGATTTTTCCCGAGTGTCCTTTTCCTTCATATGTCCCCTTGATTTGAGAATCAATGTGTTCCTTGTTCTTGGAACTAGTATGTATGCGATGCTCGTTCCTCCTTTGTAATGTAGCATTCTTTTATTCTTTTTCAAACTTTCCAAGATTGTTGAAAAAGACAAAAAAAATCAAATATACAACAAAAAGAGGAAGGGAAAAGTATTTTCTTTTTATTGGCAGCACAATGAGTCTCCCTTAGATAAAGCACATCCTTCCGTTTGTTCGTCAATCTCTGGGATTTAATGTGACCTTAGGAAGTTGTTCTTGCTACATAGAGCCATGTCCTCCTCCGTTTGGTTATCCTTCCAAACATATGGAGAGTTTGCATTGCCTCCTGCATCGTGAAATTATGTCAATGCCATGCTACCCGAGTCTCATCATTTATCATGTTTTTGTCCAAGGGATGTTTTACTAAACTTGAGTTCACCCTTATGCAGTTTTTATCTTGTCCTCATGCCCAGCCACCCCGAAAGACCAATCAAGTCTTTTCTCAAAATAAATGAAGTTCTCTCCCTGATAACCAAGATCCTCTTGTCTATTCCCGACAAGTCATCTAAGACCTATGGGTAGTGAATTCATACACTGATATTACACTCCTACCCAAGTTTTGAAGATTTTGAATTTGTTTCTCGAGCTCTAAAGACCTCATCTCCAACCATCAGGTGTCATTGGCTTCTTGAAGATGGATACTATACATGTATATCTTTTGATTTTGAGATGTAGATTTGTTGTGTACTACTCACGGATACACTTTATATAGTTATATGACATGGATCTGGAGTGTATTTGATTGGCAGCCATGATTTTATTTCATCCTGAGCATGGGTATGCCCTTCTTGGTGAGAACATTTTTTATTTTGCAGATGGAACCTCCTGAACTCTAGCCTCTGGGCTCACTCGCTTCGTACATTGGTGAATTTTTGTAATGTATTTTGGCCATCATATGTTGTTCTGACCTCACACATTAGGGGGCATCTGTTATAACCCTAAATTGCACCAGACATGCATACCTAGCATCAAGCCATCTTTTCCAAGCCACTATTGAAAAAATCTTCTAAAAAACCATTTCTTTGAAGGTGTACGCACCCTGCACCACTACTTCCCACATACACATGCTTGCCTCCTCACTATAGCCCGCGTACACTCACAAAAAGCACGAAAAACAAAAATTGAAAAGGGATACGGGTTGTCGGGTTGTTACCTAATCATTTGACTGCCCATAGCCAGTCAACCCAACCATTACCATCTCTTTTGGCCTATAAAAGAAGGGGTTGGGGTCCCATTTCAAGAAGGAAATCACGAGAGCAAAGAATCTCTGCCCATTTTATTATTCCCCCTTTGCCCCAATATTTTGCAACCACATTGTGAGTTTGAGCTAGAATTCCCCTTTTCCTCCATTGCAAGCCCTTGTCATTTCCCTAGAGAGAACTGAAGAGGAGAAGAAGATGTGGAAGCAGTTGGTGCATGGTGAAGAAGAGCCCAGGACTGAGTTCAAGGAGAAATGACGGTCTCACATTGTAAGTGACTTTTGTGAGATTAATATAAAGAAATACTTTTCCATCCTACCAAATGATATCTTAAATATTTATGATTTGTTTACATTTCTTGTTTATGATGTCTAATCCACTAATCCATATATAGAATGAATTATTGTAGTTTCTTGTTTGTCTTTTGATGAATGCAGGTCATCCTTGGGAGGATATTTGCAGTCGGGAAACAACCAAGCGCAAAGGGATCGACACCGAAAGCAGAGTTTAAGGTAGGCCTACCGGATCCCTATTCCTTGTCTTTTATGTATGATTGTGGGGTAATGTCGGGATAGTGATTAAAAGTAGGAGACTTTATATGATTAGCTCTGCCTACACTTTAGAACCCTGGTGTAGTCCGTAGGGGGTTTTCCTGCTTACATCAATAATGGTTGGGCATAGGGATAGGTGGAGCTTGAGGGTTTCCTTGGTTATGCCCTCCTCTCCATCCTTGAAGCCAAGGATGTTGCTATTTTGTAGACTAGTTTTTCCAACTTGGTGAGTTCCACTATTCTGGTTGTTGATAATAGAGTGGAACTTGAGGTTGTGGATCCAGGTATGTAGGCTGGTTCCTAGACTGCCATGGCCTCCTAGGAGCATAAGAGGATTCCCCAGGATCCCCACTTATATATATGGCTAACAGACCAAGCAATGATGGACATTTCTCAGTTGAGTGGTATTTTGTGTAGAAGCCACAAACTGAAATGTTATCTAATGGGCATTCCCTTGAGGAATGCTTCCTCCTGCATCTTGGGCAAAATATGCTCATTGCTGAATTTTCCTCCTCCTGTTTATTTTTAATATTTAGGGTGTTCATTTGGGAACCTATTGTGATTAAGATATCTGTTTTGAAATTATCTAAAAGGTTCCCTATCTCTTCTCTCGTGATACCACCTGAACTAACTATTTTTAAGTTTCTACTGTAAGGATCTCGAACATTCTTCCCTGTTTTATCTCTACTCCTCAAGTAATTTTTACACATTTAAAAGATTTTGAAAAATGGTTTATGGGAGATGTCACTTGATTCCATTAGGTTAAGTATCTCCAGGTATTCCTCTGAAATTCTCTCAAGGAAAATATCCCTAACTGCATCATCTAGAAGGTCATGGTGTTTTGATTTCTGAGAGATATAACCAAACCATTCCATATAATCCTCGAAATTCTCGTCTTCTAACTGTTGGATTTTGAAAATATCATTATGATAATCCTTGGTCTTGCAGTAGTCTTGGTACTTCTTAAGAAATATATCTTTCATGGCTTCCCAAGACCTAATATTGGATTCTCCCAACCCCATGAACCATCTTAGTGCAGAGTCCTTGAGGGTGGCAGGAAAAAGATTTAGTTTTTGCGCATCTTGTAAGTAGTTTTAGCTCCTACAAAAGATGTCGAACTCAAATAGGAAGGTATCCAAGTGTTTACTACTTTTACCATAAAAGGTGGGTAGTGCCGAGAGGGGAATATTTTTCATATTTACATTCAGTGTGGTGTCCAAAATTGGAAACCCGAAGGCAGTTTCGGTTTGGTTTCCAACTTCTTCTTCCTCCCCATGTCTTACATGGTTGTGATCCCCCTGATCATCCATACTGGTTTGGTTTCCAAAAAGAGAGTACCTAGGTGGTTTTATCCTTGAAGAGAACAAGGTATCCCAAGGTTTTTTTCTAGGAAAGGTATCCCTCTGATGGGGAGGTCTTCCTACTGTTTGGATGTTTGGGACTTTACTCGAGCTAGTTGAGATTATTGGTGCCAAATTTTCTGTATCAATTTGAGAGATAATTATATTGGCTAAACTACCAAACAAAGTATTCACCTATTCAGGGTCTATGATGTCTTCAAAATTAGGATCTCCTGATGGTGGTAAGAAAACAAAGGTTGTATTGTTTGGTTCTGTGGAAGACTTGAGTGGTCTTTCCTCCTATCCCACTATTACTGATGCTTTAATTTTATGTTTTATAGTGCTCCCTGTCTTAGTATATTTAGAGACTGCTTTAGCTCTTTAGGTTGAGCTAGCTCCTATTTTCCAGTATCGGTATGCAGAGTTTATAAGAAGAATGTTCCTTCCCCCAAAAAGGTGGGAAAGAACCTTGGTTGAATGGTATGATTTAGATTTAATGTATCTACCTTTTGGGTCTCTAGGTTTGTTCATGAAAGCAAACAACAAAAAGAAAAACTACCATTGGGTTTGGGGGAACCTACTATAACAGATGTGCAGGTTATTACCTCTCGTCTTAAATTTCCCCTGCCACCAAACTAATTCTAAGGTTTAGAAATGATCTATCTCCTAATTATTTCCTACCTTGAGACAACTCCCCGGAAACGACACCAAAAATGATGGGTTTTATATATGCACTAAAAACCCTCAATTAAATTGTCAACCTAGAGCAAGTAAACTTAGAGTTGTAGCACTATATGTGCCAAGGAAGAAAGGATAGAGGTAGTATATTCTAACTAAAGAAATGGGCTATTTAAGGACTAATCTACTTAAGAAAATAATATCAATGATCAAACCCTATCAAGGAACTTAAATTATTTACCCTAAGTAACTTTTGAACAATGGATCGATGGATTGTTCTAAGAAAGAAAATGAAAACCCTACTTTAAGTAAGTTAACTTAATCATTACAATGAGAAAAATAAAACTATCTATTTAATATATTTAATGAACAATAGCAACAAAAAACTAATCTAATTAATCTTAATCAAAATCAAAGAGCAGTAACTAGTAAGCAAATAAACAAGCAAGTAATTACCCTATTAAAACTTATGCAACAAGTAAACTAATCAAAACTACTCAACAAGTAACTTAATCAACTATGAAGCAAGTGAACTCTATTCTTAAGATAAACTCATAATTACTTCTAATCTACGAAAGGAAATCTTAACCTATTGAATTAAAAACATCATGACAATATTCAAATATTAATCAACAACTAATCTTTAATCTAAAATAACAAGAGAACTATTCTTTAATCTACAATAGCAAGAAAACTTCAAATATAATGTTGATGATTATGTCTTCAGTGTCTTGTGACATCACGATGGCACTTAACAATTAATGATAACTCAAGAAGGATAATTTCAATATTAACTTCTATAGTGAAGTGAAATGTATGAATCAGACAATCTAATGAAAACTTGGCCATTTTAGAAGGAATATCAACTATCCTGAAAATCCATGTGATTCTTCAATTCATGCGTCAATCATCAACAATATGAAAACACTATTCTATTTAATTCAATTGCATTCTTATGCTAATGTAAGCAAATTCACACTACTAGATATTTACAACTAAGAACTAAACTCAAAATCAAACTTCGAATTAAAATTGCAATCTAGATCTAAAATGGAAATTGCATAAAGTAAACTAAACTAATCCTATTCTTAACAATTTAAATTGCAATTGGAAATACTCATAAAAACATAACTCAAAATCCTATTTCTATTTCAGCATATGACAAGGGAATTAATAAGAAAACTAATTGAGCAAACTAGATAAGCAAACTGAGAATTAAAATCAAATCTAACAACTAATCATCCATCGAAACCTTGCCAAAGAAACCATTAACTCAATACTTCGTTTTAACTCTGTTTTAACTTCTAACTATTCTATTTCAGCATACATAAATTCTAACTATCATTTAATCATACACTAAGGTTAGTGGCTTAAGCTTAAGTTGTTTCCTATTTAATGAAAAATACATGGCATCTTAATACTAACCTTCATAAGAAACCTACAAAAAGGGAAATTGAACAATTAAGCTATGAACAACAAATACAACATGTAAAATGATGGAAATGCTTAGAAAAGAAAATAGAAGAAATGACAAATGCATAAATCAAATACACAACTAACTAGCTAAATATTCACCCAGACCACTGGTGCCCCCCCCAGCAGGTTGTGGCTACTCCTCAACAGTGAATCACGAGCTCAAGCAACATGATTTCATCATTTTAAATTAAAAACACAGTTTTACACGAATTTATGAAAAATGTCTTGAAACAACAAAAACAATGCTAGCTTCACAATTCTGAACTTAACCTCTACTAACTATTTGTCTGAGCACTGATGTGGTTTTTATAGGAGTTACAAGTCGAGAGGTCAACCACTGGAAGGGTCGGCCTCCTCTAAAAACAATAAATTACACTAAATGCATTTTAACCACTGGTGGCTTCTAGAAACCAAGCGAGCCAATCAACGCTCAACATAACAACCAAATCCAAGTTGTCAGAAGCACAGTAGCTAGAGGCCACAAGCACGAGAAAAACCCATATCACTGATTTTCCCATCACTGGCCGCTGATATAAAAACCACCGAATCCCCATGGTTTTAGTGTAGGATGGAGTGTCGGACGCAGTGCCGGATGGACTACCAGATGTAGTGCTGGATGGAGTACTAGACGAAGTGATGGATGGAAAAATGCCTTGTGATTTTTCCCTGTGACACACAGATCATGAATTAACTCTCTGGAATCATTAAATCATGCTGAATTAAACTTGAAATCATCACAAAAATTCAATCATACATACCTGGTATAAGCTATGGGCATTTCATACAAGAATCCTTCAAAGCTTCTCCAAAATAGTAAAATACACATATAATATCGGTAAAAAAGGATATAATCATCATCATTAATTTAACCAAATTATGAGCCCAACATTATGTGCATTTAATTATTTTTACTTCTGACGTGTGCTTGGACCTTATGCCTTTCCACTTGTCCACACCTGGGGGGATGACAGGATGCCCAAGCAAGTTGGTTCCAATAGGTTTTGAGTTTCCACTGGTTCTATTCATGAGAGGTCATCATCCATTCCCACCATACTTATCACTTTTCATCTTTTTCTTTCTCATCCATCCCCTACATTTGTTCGGGCATTGGGTTTTCCAAGATAACAAAGGGTTGTACCTTACCTTGTGGGAAGAAGGGGATAAAGGCCCAGAGGGTAAAGGTAGCTAGAAAAATATAAAACCCAAAAGAACAAAAACTTTAGATTCTTCGCACAGGGATCCTTGAGAAAGCAATAAAAGGATTCTCAGCAAGAAACAAAGGGACCCATAAAATAATAAAATTAAGACCTAGTTGGAGGATATGGGGTCTCATCACGAGCCAACCTATTAGGTCCATGGGAATGTAGTAGTATGAAACTACCATTCATTTGGTCACCACGCTAGGGTAGTGGCTCTTGGTGGCATAACCAAGAGAAAGGGTGTCTCATCACAAGCCAACCTTCTCATCTCTGTGAAATGCTTGTGGGTAACATTGTCACCACTGGTCACCATGCCAGGGAATTGTCCCCTAAATAGTCTCTTGAAACAAAAAGCAATAAGATAAAAATATAAAAGGCATTGAATGGGCTTGGAAACATTTTCATCCATGACAAGGTGCAACTCACCCTCTTCAGAGGCACCCATAGATAAGCCATACATTCCCATGTCATCACTGCACCCATTTCTCAAACATCCCTGCACCACCTCATCCACTTACATGGCTTGGATTCATCTTCACCTGGAAACATCCCACATCCAATGAGAATTATCCCAAGAGGACCTCCTGACATCCTCTCCAAATCTAGCTTGTAGAATAGCATAACATCTTTGAGCACTTGTCTGGGAAAAGGGGGTGTTATGCACATGTTTAGATAATTTGATTATTAGATGTGATTGACATTGCTACGATCCCTATGACTTATGAGCCCATGGAGGGCGTACTTGTTGTTGTTGTAGGGCCACACTCGACAGAGAGGTACACATGGGGAGATGATTAGTCCAGACCTCCATAGGGATAAAATCCCACCAGATGGAGGCTGAGACCCCAGCTAGGGGCAGACACATGTCATAGGTTTACAATGGAGAAAGAGGAGGATGTTCCACCAGAGACAACCTGGTAAGCCTAGACCCAGGGTGGTCTTTCCCTCCTACTATGATTTTGTCCTTGAAAGGCCCATGACATCACCTCTGTGACCCTTGATGTCACCAGCGTTTGATGGACACTTTAGAGGCAGTTATGTGCCAAGTGACATGTGTGGATTGATCCAGAGGCCTTGGGAGGCCTAAAGTTTTTCTCCTAGAGGCCAACGTTTAACCAGAGAGGCCTAACGTCACCTATTATGCTTCATTTAGGGTTTAAATTGTCAGTTTTATGTAAAAATTGGATATTACATGTAAACTGGCCATGTCGGCCTTTTTGACCTAATTTGTAAATTAAAGGTCATTGTAACTGTATAAAGAAGGGATTTTCCCTTGTATTATTTCATCATCTTTCACTCACACTTAAGTGAGGTCTGAAATTTGCTCCCTAATTAGGGTTTCTTGGCTGAAATTTGGTGTGCACTTCTTGAAGGAGGCTATTTTTGGTGTGTTTTAGCATTTTTCTTGGTGGAAGTGTTCAACTAGGCCTATTGCTAGATGATTCTTGGTGAATGTAAGTAAATTTTATGCAATTCTTTATAATTTAATGGTTATGGTTGTAGTTATGTTGCATTTATTCTAAGATTATGAAATTGCTAGCTTAATACCCTAGGAGGCTAAAGCACATGTTATTGTTCTTTCCTTAATAACTTTCACCTACTATATTATGCTAGAAACCCTATTTTCTTGAAGCTTTGTGCTAAGGGCCTTGCAATTGCACAACCCTATCATCTTTTGCTTTATCTAGCCATCATCTACTTCATCCTTGAGCTAAATAAGGAGGAAAACTGTTAGGGCCTAGGGTTACCTACTTCCTAGTGGCCATTTTTCCCTTAGGGTTTAGTGATTGAAGCCTTGCGATACCAACACTTCAATCATTAACCTTTTTGTCTTTAGATCTCTTATTATCAATTTTTTCCTTCAAGATTTCCGCTGCTAAAAGAGACTCCATTTACCCTAAAAGCACTAATCTAATCCTTACACTTGAGTGATTGATAAACACTACTCTCAAAACCTTTACCTTAAGATCTCTACTAGCTCTTCCTAACCCTAAAATAGACTAATATACTAACCTACTTGCTGTTGTTACAAAATTAAGCTACAACCATCTATTTCAGCATTAAAAACACATAAAATCATCTGTAAAGATGATTTATACACTGCCTAATTTGCTTCTGACAAATGGTAGTACTTTGTTACTAATGAGTGATTATTTTGGGTCATTTTGAAGATCTTTCAAGGCATTTATTGTGAATAAATCATCTCATAAACATTGATGTTATAAAATTATGTTTTCTTCATCATATATCAACTATTTCTTTTATTGATAAAGTCCATGGTTTTATGAAGTACTAACAACAAGTTGTGCTTGAAAAAGATATATTTTATAGTTGCTTTGTTCTAGGCAGGTACATCTGAATACTTCATTACTTCATTGGTCAAAACCTTGGGACTTTCTAATCAGTGTGACTTGTGAGAGGGGATACTTTTATAGACACTTTAATCCTTTCCTTCTCAAACCCCCAGGTCACTGGGGATGTCTACCTTGGGCCATCAACCCTAAATAGAAAGAGGTATCCTATTGAGGTGACAATGATAGGATAACCTCTTGTTACACCAATTTGCCTTCCCTTAAACTTTTCCTTCGGAATAAGTACAAATTGCATGATAAAATTTTGGCGTCGTTATCGGCGAACAATGAGTCAATTCTCCTCAAAGATGACACTTTTCGGTAAGCCTTTCCTCAAAAGCCTTTATTTTACAAAGATTACATGGAGAATCCACCAAGGGTGATCCTCTCATCCCTTTTGATATTTTCTATAAAACTATCTGGCGACTTCACAAATGATGACCCGTAGAAGACGTTAGTAAACACTTTCTTCTCCTCCCGTAGTTCCTATTACCCCTATAGATCCTCCTAAATGGTCTCATAAAGAAATTTTTGTCCCTTTGGAATTAACTAACACCCCAGGAGGATTACATGATCTTCCCAAATAGGATGATTCCTGGATACCTAAATTCTCGGGAGAAGTAGGATCTTATGGCAACTCACATTGGAATAAGTTTTATGAGGGATATGAATTTCACCAATCGAGAGAAGAACACCCTGACACCTTCATGAGGATTTTTTCAAGGTCACTCACCGGGAGTGCCAGAGGTTGGATTAATGGTCTCCTCAATGGAAGCATCAAAACTCCTGAAGATATTGAACGAGATTTCAAGGACATATGGTGTAAAAAAGAAAGTATGGACTCCTTTTACTCTCAATACCTCAAAGTTTGCAAGCAAACAGATGAAGACGTTAGGGAATTCAATGATAGGTTCAACACTTTCATTAGAAAAATTCAGCCCAATTTTCTCCCAAGGAGCATTATTATCCAATATTACCTTAACTCATTTGAATGAAATTTACAATTTACCCTCAAGGATCGATTACCTACAACCCTAGAAAAAGCTCAAGATACTGCCTGCCAGATTCAAGAGAATCTTAAGATCGGCGTTGCCACCCATGAGGTCAATTTTTTGAACAATGATGACATTTGGGAGCTAAATAAGGAAAACATGGGAGGACTAGAGCATGGCCTCGCAGATATTCTAGAGGTAGAAAACAATACTTTCCATAGGAAATGGAGCACAGGTTTCTCAAACATGAAAGATGCCTTTAATGTTTCAAAACAACATGAAACCTCTAAGGATCTAAGTACCTCTGAAGGAATCACTCAGTTAGAAAGGTTGCTATCACAAATCTGAAAGCCTCTTTCTATGATACCTCCTCAAATAATAAAATCTCATACTCCAAGAGAACAAATTTTTCTAAACACTTTGAACATACAAAATGTTGCAAGACAAGAAGATGATCCTAAGCCCTGGTCATGCAAGAAATTCTATTTTGATTGTTATCACCCAAAGGCTACTCATGAGAAACCTAATTTTGTATATTTTGTATTCTCCTTTTTCACGTCAAGTCAAATCCAATAAAATCAAGAGATGAGGAATCCTAGGATTGAATACTTGGGCCAAACAAATGAGAACTCAAGGGTAAAGCTTGAAGAGCCCCAGGTGTATGCTGGAAATCTACCCCAACATTTCCCAAGAAATAGAAATAATAGGACCAGCCTAAGCACTAGTATGGCCTATATATTACAAAAGTTTAAGAGGATTTGTGAAATGTTGGAAATCCCTTCTTTGATAAAACAAATCCAAGATGACCAACTATCGTTCGAAGAAAATTCCACACTATTACAAACTGGTCATTTTGAGCAAAATGAGCAAACACCCTTTTTTACTTCCCTGCTAATAGATGATTAGGGACATAGTGACTACAACTTGGTAGATCGATGCTTATTTCAAGGTTGTCCTG
>JZKD02S2047157.1:345912-367567 GCA_000966675.3 Picea glauca | reverse complement strand
CCTCAGGGACCAAAACCCCAAAACCCGAAACCCCGAAGCCCCAAAATCCTAAAACCCAAAGTTTCATTTGGAGAGCCTTGTAGCACCTAGCAGTTTAGCATTTGATCATGGCCCATGGAAGCATGGGTTGGGGACTAAGAAAACGGGGGCTATCGCCAGAAATTGCAGAGCCAAAGAGAGATCAGAAAATTTGTGGAATCAAAATATTTTCTTATTCACATTGGTTTATGAATGTTGTAGTTTGATTAAGGGTGTAAGGCCTGACAAACTTCTGTTGACTGCATGTTGTGTGTGCATATTTTAACAAGTGTCAGGACAACTGTGAATCGACGTCGAGTATAGAAATGGAAGAGGTGTTGATTGCCTCCAATTCATAGAATGAAAGAGAAGGAAGGGATGTCAACTTGGGAGTCGAAGGATCGAACTCCAATGGGCATGGAAGAGAATTGGATAAGGAAGGGCATGTGATGAAAATCATTGAAAGATTGTAGAAAGATGCATAGGCTCACCGAGATGATAGCCGAAAGCTCATGAGGGTCAGGTATCAACAGGGTGAATTCAACTTAAAGATGTTGAAGAACCTGGAAAGAGTAGAAAGGAAATTGGAAAAAGAGATTGACACAAGCAAAACATGGATTCGCAGGACCCCTGAGAGAAAAATAAGATCGAGGAGTGGTAGCAGACATCATCGTCGCTCCCCAAAGCATTTCGATAAGGAAGCACATAGCAGTTTAAGCCCATCCCCTACCAGAAAACATCGAATATCTGGAGTGGATGAATTGAAAGGGAAGATGAACAAGATTAAGCCTCCTACATTTGATGGAGAACATAAGAAGGAGGAATATGCCAAAACATGGTTGCTTGGCATGAGGAAATATTTCCAACTGCAGAATTATTCCTCTCATGCAGAAGGAAGAATTGCGATGTATCAACTAAAAATAAAATCATCCATGTGGTGGGATCAGTTGGTGCAGGTGCAACACATCAGGGAAATGGACATCACATGGCAAGAATTCAAGAGGTATTTCAAGAGGAAATACTTAACTAAAATATATTATGACAGAAATATGAAAGAGTTCTTTGAACTCAATCTAGACAACAAGACCATTGATGAGTATGAACAAAAGTTTTTGGAATTACTGAAGTATGTTCCGTTCATCAAAGATGAGTCTATCTAGATTCAGAGGTACCTAAGTGGATTACCGCCTCCCATTGGTGAAAAGATTCAATATGATGATCCAAAGACTATGGAAGAAACAATAAGAAGAGAGAAATGCTTATATGAACAACAAAGAGAAAATCCTACCTTTCAGAAGGCTTGGGATGACCAGAGGAAGTTTAAGAAAGAACAGAGGCAGAAGGGAAACAAACCTCCCTTTTTCAGAAATAGTCCTCAAGGAAAACCATCGTTTAGAGAGCTGAGAATGGATGAAGTGGGGAAACAAAGGCTGATACAGACACCCATTTAGTGTTGGGGCTATAAAGAGAACCACAAGTATAGAGATTGTCCCCATAAAAATGGAAAAGCAAGAGCTGTCCATAATTTTCAATAATCTAAAATAGTGGAGGACATGGGTAGTAGAATGCCAAGGATTTATGCGTCCCTAGACAACAAGCAAGCTGAATTTCAGTCGCACATGATTGAAGTGGAAGGTATGATTAACAACCAACCATTTACTATTTTAGTTGATTTAGGGGATAGCCATAGTTATATAGACCCTAGAGTGGTGGAAAGTTTGCATTTATCAAGAAGCAAACATGAAAAGTCTTGGTTAGTGTAGTTGGCTATAGGAACCAAGAGGAAAGTCACTAAGTTGGTTAGGTCCTGTCCTATGGACATGAAGGGATTGAGCACAAAGGTTGAATTCAATATTCTGCCTTTAAGCTCTTATAACTGTTTAATTGGGATGGACTGGTTGGACCAGCACCATGCCCTCCTAGACTATCGTAACAAGGAATTTACATGCCTGGATGAGGAGGGGAATCGAAAAATAGTCCAAGGAATTCCCAGAGCTGTGGTTGTTAGAGAAATCTTAGTAATGCAATTGAAATAGTGCTACATGAAAGGCTATCAATTGTTTGCAGCTCATGTGGAGGAAGCATCTAGAGATGAAGTCTCAAATATTGGAGACCATGTGGTACTTACAGAGTTTGAAGGCGTATTTCAGTAGGTACCCAGACTACCTCTGAAGAGAGATATCAATTTCTCTATAAAATTGATGCCTGGAGTAGTTCCAGTGTCGAAAGCTCCATATAGAATGAGTACGCCAGAGATGAAAGAGTTGCAATTGTAGCTTGAAGAGCTTCTAAAGAAGGGGTACATTCACCCAAGTGTGTCACCTTGGGGTTCCCCAGTCCTTTTTGTGAAGAAGAAGGACAGGACGTTGAGGCTATGCATTGATTTCAGATAGTTGAACAAAGTAACTGTCAAGAACAAGTATCCTCTGCCGAGGATTGATGATCTCTTCGATCAATTGAAGGATGCAAAGATCTTTTCCAAAATAGATCTAAGATCGGTATATCACCAATTAAGAATAAAAGATGAAGACATCAACAAGAATGCCTTTAGGACAAGGTATGGTCATTGCAAGTTCACAGTGGTGTCATTTGGACTGTCAAATGCACCCGTTGTTTTTATGAGCTTGATGAATGGAGTATTCAGGGACTATCTAGAAAAGTTTGTCATCATCTTCCTGGATGAAATTTTGGTGTATTCCAAGTCAGAGGAAGAGCATGAACAACACTTGAGGATGGTGCTGCAAGTGTTGAGAGAACATAAACTATATGCCAAGTTGAGCAAATGCTAGTTTTATCAAAGGCAAATCCATTACTTGGGGCACATTATTTCAGAAGAAGGGATCGCCGTGGATCCTGAGAAGGTTGAGGCCATCAGAGAATGGTTAGCACCAAAGAATGTGGTGGAAGTTAGATCCTTTATGGGTTTAGCGGGCTATTACAGAAGGTTTATCACATGGTTCTCAAAGATAGCTCATCCTATCACTTCCTTGCAAAGGAAGGAGAAAAAGATTCAGTGGACTGATGAGTGTGAGAAAATTTTCCAGCGATTGAAGCAGTTGTTAACCAACGCTCCTATCTTGAGGATTGCAGATCCAAATGTGGATTTCGTGGTGTGCACAGATTCATGTAAAGAAGGGTTGGGAGGAGTTCTCAGTCATAATGGATTTTTAATCTGTTATGAGTCCAGGAAGCTGAAAGAGCACGAAAAGAATTATGCCACTCACAATTTGGAGTTGGCAACAATCGTTCATGCTCTGAGGAAATGGAGACATTACCACATGGGAAGGAGGTTTGAACTCAGAAAAGACCATAACAGTCTGAAATATTTGTTTGATCAACCATCCTTAAACGCTAGACAAAGTAGGTGGCTGGAATTTCTATGTGAGTATGACTTTGAGATCAAGCATATCAAAGGAAAGGAGAATAAAGTAGCTGATGCACTCAGCAGGAGGGTGCATGAATTACATGCTACAACCATTAACATGTATTGGAATGATGTTAAAAGCATAATTCTAGAGGCTGCAAATGTAGATCTGCAATATAGAGAATTCATAGCCAAGCTACAATAGGGTAAGATGCCACAGAAGATGGAAATTTATAAATTGGAAATAGATGGAATACTGTTGTACAAGAACATAATTTTTTTACCCAATGTCCAGTGCTTGAAACAAATGATTTTGCAAGAGATACATGACTGAGATAGAGAGCATTATGTAATTCAATGCAAGTTGCACTGAATAAGAATGCATTGAGAATTGCACTCATGCATAATAAGTGATAGAATTTTATACTAAATGCAATGGTTGAATATGTTTTGTAAGTACATGCATATATATTATTGAATGGAAATAATTATACTAATGGATGAAATTTTGCTAACCCATGAAGTTGAGAACATTTCAGGAACTGTTAAACATTGCAACAGGAAAGTTACAAGCGAGGTAGTCACAGGAATAGAGACTACATAAGATTTTATGTTCAGAAAATTGAAATAATAAACTTACTGTTGTTAATTATGAACATTCATATGCATAGAATGATGAGTCATTCTATTTGGTCAAGTTGTTTGGTAATTGTGATTGAATATCTAGGTGTAGGAAATTCTAAGATCATTGCATAAGATGTTTTACATGTTGAATTATGATGTACAAGAAATACTGACAATTTGTTGGCAGTATGCAAGATGAAGTCTTGCAGGAAAATTGTATGCAGTTTGGTGCCTGTGGAAAATCACAAGGATGGCTGTATTCATAATATGGCAACAATCAAGATGAATCATGAAATAGAATGTCATGTTTTGGGGATAAAATTTGAATTTCCTTTTGAACTAATTGGAGTTCCTAAATGAATTCTTTTATGTTTTCTCATGATAACTGCATGTGGTTGATGCAAATGAGATGATGTTGATAAAAGTTAAAATGTTGACTACAAAGAGTCTCTCGGAAAGATGCTTCTTGGAAACCTTTGAGGGTAGTTGGAACTCCTCGAGCCATGATGCTCTAAGACTTCTGGTCCAGCCTATTGCTGAAGCCCAAGGAAAGGGAGGTGTAGCACGAATGGACTATGCTTGTGAAGGTGTATACTCCTGGGTGGGACATGCATGTGGGGGATGAGAGATCATTGGTTGGAGTGTTGCTGAGGTTTGAATGGTTGGAGTGCTACTGAGGTCTGGTACCTTGGCCTAGACCATGAAGATAAGGATTGTGGACCGTGGCTATCTTGGGAAGCCATTGCCCTGATGGAGTCATAGCCCTACTTAGGGGTGCAAGGACTTCTCAATCAAAAGATAAGTACAATTCTCTATTTATTGTATGTTGTGTATGTTGTATACAGTTATAATGTTATTAAAATTGTTTGTATATACATATATATATATACATTGCATATACGCTTGCATTACCACATCCATGATTGTACATAATGTGTTTCATGTTTCATTGCTTAAGAAATATATACCAGATGCTAATCATGTTATCGATTGGAATGTGATTCAGGTGGAACAAGAAGGTGTCCTACAAGTGCATCCTATGCACATATTGGACAGGAAAAACAAACAGCTCCGGAATCAAGCTATAGGGATTGTAAAGGTCCAGTGGACCTGGTATAGTCCTGAGGACGCGACATGGGAGAATGAATATGTTATGCGAGGAGAGTACCCGCATCTTTTTGAAAATTTTGAAAAGCTTGTAGATGCAGTGTAAAGTTGCATTGAGGACAGTGCAAAAATAAGAGGAGGGCATTGTAATGTCCCCAAGGCCGAGCCCTGTTGTAAATCATGTCTATGAAGTATAAATATTGCATTATGAATTGTAATTATGTTTTATAGGCTGGTGAGCCAAGCTTATATAAGCTGGTGGGATTATGTGTTATTAGGTTGGAGAGCCTAAGTGTTAAGGCCTGTGATGCTTATATGTATCATGTATTCTGTTGTGCATATGAATTATTGTTAATGCTAGGGATTATTTATGTTAGCAGTAATCTTGTGCTTACTCTGAGTTAAATTTGTTTAATATGACTTAAATGCATGTTATTAATTAAGTATGAGAATGATGTTGTTCCACACAGTAGCATTTACCCGACTAGTGGGATGACGGCCCAGGGACGTTACACCAGTAGTCGAAATCAAAGGTAAAAGAACTTTCACAAGGTCATCAATTCCTAAGGAGGATTATAGAGAGAAATCCTTACCAGAGATCCCTATTCAAAAGAAGAAGGGGAAGAATATTGAAAATCCTATAGAGGAGAAATTAGAAACCCTTGTACAAAAGAAGAAGGGTAAAGGTGCTAAAGGACCTTTGGAGAAAAAAGAGGAAACCCCTGTGAAACACTTCAAGGAGACTGTGGTAAGAAATGAAGAAACCACTATGCAGAGAAAGAAGGGTAAATGTAAGGCCACTGAGAAACCCGATGAGGTGGAAAAAACACTTCCCATGTAGGAAGAAGAGGAGTCTAAGGAAAATCCTATTAGGATTGAGCATGCCACTGTCCCTCCTGACAGTCAGACCTACAAAAGGCTTATCAAGTAGCTTAGAGATGCAAGGAAGGAAATAACTCATCTTAAAGAAGAAGAAAAGCTCCACTTGGCTCAAATGGAAGAGCTCACAGCTGGATACAATCATAACCTTGACTTGTCAAGGTTTGCAATGAGAATAGCTATGTCCCTTCATAAACAACTGAAGAATCTTTACAGACAGAACAAAGAATTTTAGTCTCAGAACAGGAAGTTAGAGGCAGAGCTAAAACACTTTCAAGATGAGGTAGCCCAAAGGAATTTACATGTGTTGGTTGAATCTGCCATTGAGGATGATAAACCAACAACTAAGGAGAGCACAACTACACAGAAGAAGACGGTCAATGCTAGGAAAAAGAAGTCTGCTGTGCCAATTGAAGATCCTCTTTCTACCAGAAAGAGTGTGAGGCTAAGTGTTAAAATGACAAAATAGCTGGTGTTGGTAAGCCCCATTTTTTAGAATTGTTCCTTTTTGGGAGGGTTAACAGATATGCACATACTAGCTGTGCCATCTATACAGGCTTCTAGGCATTTAGCTATATCGATTTTGAGTTTTGCTAAGTGATAGCTTCACCCAGTGGTAAAAGGAATTACCTATGGTACGGTCAAGGCACCTAAGTAAAATGGTTCTGTCATCATGAAAGGACACACACTACTCTGTATATATTCAAGATTGAAAGGTGTTGTGTTTTGTCAATGATACCCAAACCTGTAAGAGACGCAACATAAGTGATGCTACGTAAAGGCACTGCATAATATTCCACAGAGAACAAAATCGGCATACGGGTGCAACACAATGGCGCTACCCACATGCGCTACGTAATATTTGGCAGGGAGAAGGTTTACACATAGGCAAAACACAACTATAGGCTCCAAAGGGAAACATGGAAAAACATTAGCTGAGAAGCAAAAGAGAATCAAATTATTTAGAAGCATGACTGGATTAGTCACCAGCATTTCCCTGTTTTATAGCATAGGCTGTTATTCTAGTTCTTAGGACAAATAAATATTTAGAGATTTTTAGGGGAAACATGTCAGCTCGTACCTCGAGCTATTGCCTTCCTTTCTTGTTATATATAGATAGATCAATTTCTTTAGTGGGTTCAGATGGTTGAGCAAGGCTCCCTTTTATTTGTAATATTTTGATGAAGTGACTATGATCTAGTGATGTACTGGACTTAAGACTTTTTGGCTAATAGAAATCATCTTCTCTTTTAGTCTATTTGCTTTTGATGCTAAATGTTCATGCTTTTAATGATTCAAATGAATTATTGTGGTGATGTTATGGTGGATGTTTGACCATTATATTATCATATGTTTATATATCTTCTTTAGTTTCTGATGTCAAGAAGATCTTGTGATTATAAAATTTCTTCCTTAGACTTTTGTAGACCTGATGTTTGCAGCAGTCCCTACAGTCCTATCACTCAAGTCTTCCCTCTATTCATACTTACTCCCAAACTACTGATAGAAGTTAGCCAAGACCTTAATTTCTGATGCATGCTAGCCCTGTTTTCTGAGTTAGAACATTATCATTCGAGTCCTTTTCCATTTGACGCTTTACAACACTCTTTCATTCACATATAGCTTGTTGGGTACTAGGCCTTCCATGCAATATGAAGGTGACTCCTAGTGCTAACATTCTTGGCACCATTTTCAGGGACGATTTGAAGAATTTTTCCTAGGACTAAAATGACACAGTATTCTAATTCTAAAGGTGCATTAGAATTTAGTATTTCGAAGATTGCAGATTGCACCTGGCGACTCCATTGTTTCAGCTCTGGCACCTAAAGGCATACATACGAGATCGAATCCACAACTACCTTTGGTACCACAAGAGGCTGACCGAGAGAAGATAATCAAGAAGGGAAAAGCTTGCCAATTTTTTTTTATGCCACTACTACAAGTGCTTCTGGTCAGTTGCCTGATTCTACTCTTGATACTCCAGCTGTTTTATCAAGTAAGCTTCCTTTATCTTCTGCTGAAGTATCTAAAAAGCTTGATTTTGAAGAGTTTCCTATTGAATACTCTTCCTTTGAGACATAATTGAAAGAGGAAACATTGATATATTTTCTTCCTCTGATATTGAGAAGTGTTTCAGTGTTGATAGTTTTGAAGATTTCCCTACTTTAGGTTTTGCTACACCTCTTTCTGTTAAAACTTTTTCTACCAAAGAAGTAGGAACTTCATCTCCCTGTCAGACCTTACCATCCTCTTCAAAAACTCAGCCTCCTATTGTGAAAAATGAAACTTCCCCTTCACCCATTCCTTCCTCTCCTACTCTACATACAGTCAAGTCTCCTTCTCCTTCTTATTCACCAAGAATCCAAAATCAAATGGCAGTTGTTAACCCCCCTGCTAATAGGATGGATGCCATAGTGGCTACAAGATATGATCCTCTACTTTTACCTCAGCCACTAAATTCTCTTCCCCCTGGAGAGTATTTGAAATACATGCCTAAGTTTATGGGAGAAGAATATGTAACAACTCAGTAACATCTTGTTTCTTTCTACAGCTATACAGATAACCAAAATATTGAAAATGAAGATGTTTGGATGAGGGTTTTTGTCCAAAGCCTATTTGGTGAGGCTAGGAAGTGGTTCAGGGGTTTGGCCCCTGGATCCATTACTGGTATTGAGGCATTGGATGAAGCCTTCTTGAGGCATTGGGGTGAAAAAAAATAATTTTTGTACTACATCACCAAATTTGGTTCTTTGAAAAGGAAAGAAGGAGAGTCTGTCTCTGACTTTTATAAAAGATTTAACAAAATGTAAAAGAAGATCCCCGATGAGATCAACCCTACTGAAACCATGGAAAAAATCACTGATGCCAGTGCTTTTGATTCTAAATTTTTCCTCCGCTTGAGAGAAAGAAGGTCACCTTCTTTTTTTCATATGCAAGATTCTGCCTTAGAGGTAGAATCCAACATAGTGGCATCAGATAAACTTAGGGGTAAATATGATAGGGATAGGAGAAAAAAAAAAGCTGAAGCTTCAACTTCCGATTCTTCTGTTGTCCATTCTCAAGTAGATGAGATGACCAAATTAGTAAAATCTCTCTCCATTGAAATTGAGAAATTAAAATCAGAAGGGATACAAACATATAGAAATGCTCAAAACAATGAAAATAGAGGTAACTACAAGAGACCAAATAATGCTCCCCAAATATTTCCTAGGGATCCTAGAAACAAAGAGAGAGAGATGATCAAAGGGTACAAGCTCCTTTGCAAAATAATTTAGTGGAGGATGAAGAAGAAGAGGAGGTTGAAGCTGATCCTGAGTTTTACTGTTTAGGTGATACTTCCCCATCCCCACACCTGACTCAATCCTCTTATGAGAAATGTTTAATGGATATTCAAATTAATGAGTTAAGTAAGGGAGATAAAGCAAAGGAAAATCCTAGTAGATATAATCTAAGATCTAAGAAGAATGTAGAAAAAACTGATGCCCCTAATCAACCTATTCATAAAGAATATTCTTTCAAAGCTGTGACAGTGAGTAACAAGGAAAAGGACTCTCAAAACCCACAATTTCTGATCAAAGATCCTCATCCTGAAATCAAAGAGGTATTGAAGCCTTCCCCTTCCTTTAGTTTTGAGAATGAGATCCAAAAAATAAAGATCCATGTACCTTTTTTGGTATTGATAAAAAATGAGGATTTTAAAAAATATTTATCCAAAATGTTACAGCCAGAATCACCTCCAAGTGCCACTGATTCCATAAATCTGCAAGATGAAAAACCATCAGTGATTTTAGGTCATTTGATAGAAGACAAAGATGACTCATCCCCACCTTTCTATACTTCACTGAATATACATGATAAGGTGCTACACGATTGTCTCATGGATTCAAGGGAATCCCACAATCTTATGCCAAATTTTGTTATGGATGAACTTGGGTTAGAAGTCATGAAGACCTATCATGACTTATATTATTTTGACTCCAGAAATTCAAATGTCTTGGATTCATTAAGGATATGGTGATGAACTTATTTCCACTACCCATGAAGAGTATACTTATGGATATCATAGTTGATGATGTTCCCCCAAGTTTGGTATGCTCTTGTCAAGATCCTGGATAAAAATACTTGGGGAACCTTGCAAATGGATCTCTCTTATGATACTATTCCTATTTTTGGGGGAGATCTTAGAAGAATTTATAGGGAAGCTCAATTGGATTACATCATTAGCGATGGAGAAAACCCCACCAATTACCCTGTTTTTTCTTTTGATACAGATCAGGGATCTAGTATTTTGCAGGTCACCGATGCCCCGAAATCTCCTTTAGAAATTAAAAAAAAATCCATCAAGTTTTCTAAAGAGCCTCCTCTAACTACTTTTGTTTGGAAGATGTTATTTGATGGAGCCTCTTACAAGGAAGGTGCTAGTGCTGGGGTGATCTTTGTTGTAGGTGAATCCCCCTGCAGACAAGTGGATTCCCTCTTAGTCTCTAGACTCGTAAGGCCAAGACATAAAATGATTAACATGGAAACTGGCTTCATTTTAGATCTAATCAAGCTAATGAATGAAATAGAAGGATAAATATAAATACCTTATAAGCGATGTTTGTCCCTGCAAAGTCCAGGCTGATCTTCGATCTTGAGTTCCCCGATAGGTCCTGTAAAACAAACAAAGGTACAAAAGACTTCCTACTCTACTAAGATTAGCTCAATCATAAATCCATCTACTGCAGACAAACTCATATGGAACAAGCACAAGTTTGAAAGAAATAAGCCAAGCTTTGATTATATTAATGAGAACAAGTAAAATTACTTACAATCCTTTGAATGAAGGTGCAACAGCCTCTTCCATTTCTCCTTTTCCAACCCCTTTTCTCAATCAATATCCACTGATTGCTTTGATGACATCTCACTCATAAGATCATAAGTTTGAAGTAATTCTCAATTGTTATTTTACCTTTCACCATGAGAAGGCCTCCTTATATAACCTTGGAGAGGTCCAACCACTTGAGATATCTTTGGGATAAGTTGAGGATTCTTATCCTTTAGTTGAGGATCTTCCCTAATATCATGCCTTGACCATCTATTAGAATCCAACTACCTTCAGGAATTGAGGGATTCTTCCCTTATTTGCCTCAACAAACCCAAAAATTGCTAAAACGAGGGTAGTGCTCCCCCATAATGGTGCACAGGGAGCTCAAGCACTCCCCCAAGGAGGCTCAGGGAGTGCTAACACTCCCTAACAGTGGTTAGGGGAGCGCTCCTCTCCAAAATCCATTTTTTTGTGGTTTTTTCAATGGGAAAAGGTTTGTACTCCCTATCAAGAGACTTTTAATCTTCCAAACTAACCTTTGAGGTGTCTTAAGTGTCTTTATGATGTCGTTAGAGGCACGAAATAGACAAGATGGAAGTATACTGTTTGTGACACTTGCAACACTTATAGTCAAGATGCGACACTTGTGAACAAGATGCGACACTTACAACACTTGTAATGACGACACTTGCGACACTATCAAAGTGAGTAATTTTGAGGTGTAATAGATTTCCCCCCAAAGTATGAAGTTAGAATAAGAGGATGATTGAAGTACTTTGTAGACTTTTTTGAGCAAGGGTATGGATGCAGAGAAACCAGAAAAAGCTACAAAAAACCATCAAACAAATATTATGACATGTTTCAAAACCCAAGGCAGACATACCTATGCTTGAGTGATAAAGACTTTTTAGGTATGGCTGCCATAAAATACACTACGGATCCATAATTATATTGAAAAAATGTTATAGCCACTGCAGATACAATGTGGATCTATACTTCTATGACCTGAACTGATCATAGCCATGAAGAATACATAGTGGATCTACAAAATGACAAGACATAGCCATGACCAATACAAAGTGGATCTATGTAACAATATATGTGTCATAGTTAAAAAGAACTCCTTCGCAACCTGGGAAAAGTACATATAAGAGTGATGACTCAACCCAGGGTCTTCTTACCAATATTGATGAAGTATGAATCTAACCATGTGAATAGATGTCCTGATGTCAAACATGGAAGAAACCACTTGATTACCGGTCAATGATGTAAAATGTTAACAAGTGCGAGGGAAATCACCATTGATGTCAATGATTCCCAAGGTACTCTAGTAAATTACGATGAATGTGAATAGATGAGATAAAGTCAAACATCCATGGAATCATCCGATCATAGGTCAATGATGTAAACCCACTGCCAGACATGAGGAGGCCTATCATTGAGGCATGCAGGTCCCAAGGTACTAACTGGTTTCTAAGTCTAGTTCCTAGATAATTTGTTGAATTCGACAGGAACAAACTCATCAAGGGAGGGCCTTGATGTATCCCCCATCAACGACACAAAATTGACAAAGAGATGTAATTGGTAGATCAAATGAACTTGGACTGACACGGGTATTGAAACAGGATATTTGTGATGGCTAACTCTCGAGGAAGATACTTCCCTTGAACACTGAGGCACATCAGCAGAAACATGACATGGACCAAAACATGATGATGCAGTGGATGCTGTGACTTTCGTCAGGTGACCCAAAGGAGTAAAAGAAACTCAGAGGAATGGCTCAGTGAAGAGGTTCAACAGATGAAAATGCGTGCAAAGACAAAGTACTGTGTTCAAGGGAGACTGTAAGAGTTACTGGTAGTGTTCTCAAAAACTTCTTGTCTTCCTTCTTTCAATTTTTTCCCCATCCAGATAGACAAGTACCTCTTTTTAATTTAATGAGATCGAGGAGGGTAACACATGCTCGATATGACTCACCTTGGGTAAGTTATTCTTCCTTTGTTTAACTAACCGAAAGAAGTAAGGGTTCGATCCCATATGGGCCCTTCAATGTATGATTGTTTAAGGAGTCAAGAGAAGGTAAACTTGGTAGTTTTTCATATTTAGAGAGTCTGAAAACAACTTAAAGATGACTCCAATGTTGTCATTTTTCGTAATGTTAGTCTTGAGAGGCTGAAAAAGAGATAAATTATCACTCGAAAGACACCCTTTAAAAAATTTTAATGAGTGGGAAAGGAAGCAAGATCACTCGACAATATTTTCATGTTTAGAGAGTCTGAAAAGAGCTCAACAATGACTGCAATGGGTTCCTTTTTCGTATATCCATGCAGGTTCGAAAAAGAGATAAAAGTTTACCCGATTGCATTCTCATGTATTTACGAGCACGAGAAAGAAAAAATACTAAGCTCGGTATGCCCCCAGCTTGAAAGTTGGGGGATTAAATCCAGAATGATCATCAAAGGTTGGAGACAGGCTCCAGGTTCAATCCCCAGATTGCTGTTTAATTTTTTAATGAGCTTTCTACAGAGAGGAAAACTATGCTCAAAGCTTCTATTTCATTTTTTAACGAGATTGTCACAGAGAAGAGAAACTATGTTCGTGACCTATGTTTCATTTTTTAATGAGCTTGCTACAGAGAGAAAAAGAAACTATGCTTGTGACCTTTGTTTCATTTTTTAACAAGCTTGCCACAAAGAAGCGAAACTATGCTCGTGGACTCTTCTTGATCATGGCTTCCAAGATAATAACGTTCTGGAAGGACACCATGTCAAGGGACAAAACTCAGTCATAGATTCCAAGAGATCTTCAATGGATGAAAGAAAATCACTCTGGAAGGAACACATGTCGAGGGTCGTGATAGGGGTAAGGAGATCAGGTTCCAATAGCCCTACCAAAGAGATCACCATGTCAATGACCGGATCCAAGTTGTCGGAAGGTGAAGGCATGGGAGATGATGGAAAATCAATAGCAGGAGGGGAGATAGAGTGTATATCTACCCTAATTTATTCATGAGGGGGAAGGAAAGAGGATCGATGATGGTTATCATCTCGAGGTAGCTCGTCAATTCTCAACATTTCCTTAATAGATTCATTAGAAGGAAAAATGAGGGAAATGTAGTCGATCGCAGATGACAAGGAACTTAACCATGATGGCATCGAGTAACTATTGGGTGCCAATAGAAGTTGGTCATCCAACGAGGGAGAAGCGGATTGGATAGAAACGTATGATGTTTCAGCTGGACTAAGTGGCACGGTGTCACCTAATGCATCGAATTCCAATGGACTAGGTATAATCCAAGGGTTAGATGATTCCAAATATTGATAAGATGCGGTTGAAATCATATCGACGGTGGAAATATGATGTGTAGTCAGTGGAAGTGGTGTAGGGAAGGTACCCATGAGGCTAGAATCTTTCAGTAAGACAACACCAATGCTTTCATATGTGATCTTATGGTCTCCCAAGAAGGGAATATTGTTGGTAGTGGGAGTGCAAGCATTAGTCATGTAGAAATCCAACTAATCAACAGTGACAATTTTTCCCTGATGAGGAAAATGTACACATCGAAAGACCAACAAGGAAACGACAATCATAGCATAAAACCAACTTCTTCCAAGTAACAAGTTGTAATCGAGGGGAGCATCGACTACCTCGACATCAACAGTGACAGTTTTGCCACCCAATTGGATGGGCAGAGACTGTAAAATCCCATGGGGATGGAAACCTCACCCATCGAAGGTGTGTAACATCATTGGGGATTTGTTAAGTGCGGGTGATTTTAAACCTTTCCAACATGTTAAATACATGACACAAGTTGAGGCTCCCTCATCCATAATAGTTCGGTGGATTTTTTGATTGTGAACAACAACATCAACTTCGAAAGAAAGTTGGTGGGAGAGTCGAGACGCAAAATTTTCCAGGTTAAACATGATATGGTTGGATGACTCAGCATCAACAATGCCAATAACAACCAAGAGTGTTCTACGTTGACTGGGGAAGTGCTATAGAATTTCTAATGAAGACATAACACATGGTGCTTGAGCCAAATCTTCAACAATGTTGTAGTTCTGGGTGACACGTGAACTAGGATTAAAGGTATCTTTGTGGATAATGCTCTTAGGAGGGTGTAAAATAGAGTCGAAGGTAGGTTTCTCAATCTGAAGTGGTCCAGATAGAGGACTAACCAATGGAGGACTAACAGAGGACGATGATGGATCCGGTAAAGTACTGGTACCGTTAGTGTCTTTTCCTTTGTTAGGGTTACTTGGTGTGTCATATGTCTTAGAGAGAGTGTTCAAATAAATCCCATTAAACATATAAATATTGGCACTCGTTGAGGCCTCATCATGAGAATGGATAGAACTGCCCCCAAAAGAGGGGGTTTGAGCAACCATGGATTGCTACTGTGGAAAAGGTTGAGTAAGCACAATGGGTTGTGAATATCGCTGGAAAATTTTGGCCACTTCATTGCGATGTGGACAGTCTCGAGTGTAGTGATAATCACCACAAATGATACATGTAAATTTTAGTTTCTGTTGTGGCTGCATTTCAGTAGCTAGTGTTTGAGCTTGATTTTTTGGTTGTTCATTGTTATTGGTATTTTTTGATTTATTATTTGTCTTCTTGTTACCTCTGGATTGTTGTGAAGGGGGAGATTGAATTGCATTCACCTCATAAATATGAGTTTGAGGGGAGGTAGAGGAGAGTGTGGTTTGCTGGGAAGTAGATTGAGTTTTGACAGAACCGATAACACTGTCCACATGAGATGAGGATGAAGGCTCGAATGGATCGGTATTATCCTGAGCAACATTCGAAAGCAAATCATACAAAGTACCAGATTGGGAATAAACCAAATCTAAGTACTGAGCCCGAGAAATGGTTTCTTCCTCGGTGACTGCACCACCCATAGCGACATTGCGAGCGATCAGGGGTAAAAGTGATTTAGTAAACCATTCTGCCAATAATATGTCAGGAATGATTACCTTGATCATTCTTCGTCGTCATCTCCACTCATGAATATGGTCAGAGATATTCACGGAGTCAGTTTGACGAAGGGAGGTCAAGAGTTTAGTACCCTTCTCATAGCGAATAGGTAGTTGAAAGTGCATGAGGAAAGACATGGCAAGGGAATTGAATTTATGAAAAGAAGCACGTGGTAGTTCAATATACCACTTTGTTGTTGAGCCCGTAAGTGTTCCCTGAAAAAGACACAAACGTATAGAATCATCCATAAGGGAGTTTGATGAACACCACAAATGGAAAGTCATCACATGGTTATTTGGATCTTTGCCAGATTTTCTGTCAAATTTCGGAATATCAGAAGGAATTTTAGCTGGAATGACTGGCCAAATCGGTGAATGAAAAATAGGATCATTAGTTAACCGAGACAAGTCTGGGAGATCTAGAGTTGCAAGGAAAGGTAACTGTCAGTTAATTTGCAGATGATACTAGTGTGGCATAGGAACACCAGTAGGACCATAAACTAGGTTAGGTGGATAGTTGTAACTAGTAGGTCCTCCTACATATGGTTGTTGCTGGCTAGGATAAGCAGGATTTGATGATGGATGAGAGACATTTGCATAACCCGGTGGGTTCTAAGTATTATAAGCCAGGTGATTTTCTTTCCCATAAGGAGGATAAACATTTTTCCCTTGAGGATGGTAAGGAGTAGATCCCAAAGGTGGTTACACATTAGACCCATGAGGCGGATAAGGTTGTTGTCCTTGATAACTCCAGGTGGTGTTTGGGATGCCGCCTGGATAAGGTTGTACATAAGATGTTCCAGAAGGAACAAGATTTGATACTCCTCCTTGTGGGTTATGATATAAGTGCCCCCCAACATGAGGTTGGGTAAAATTACCTCTTGAAGATACTCCCCAATATTGGGAAGGGTTTCCAGTAAACGAAGGTTTCCCCCCTGCTATGGTAGGATGAATGCTGCAGTGGTAGGATGAATAGGAGTCCTATACTCATCGCCAAAGATTGGTTCTGTGGATCCCATATATGTTTCGGTAAAAACTCTCTCCGGTAACCGTGGGACCCCTTCATCTATGAAGTTCCCAAGGGAGTCTAAATGAAGCAAAAGTGGTTCAAGAGGGGTTACCAACACACATGTAGTGTGAGTGGGATTCTCAATCGTAACCAAAGAGCCTCCTTGATTGTCTAATGAAGGAGTAACAACACTCCCAGTGTCGGATTGATTTTCTACCTCTCCACGGTAGTTGTCTTCTGGAGGGTTAGGAAGTGAGGGTTGGTAGCCTTTTGGAGGCAACACTTGCATCCTATGCGATCGGCAAAGACATTTGCGGTCTACGGGCTCAATTTTGGAGAATAATAGTATACACTAAAAATCTAGGGCCAACTAACAAAAAGAAACAACATACATTAATAAATTCTAGGAATCAAAACCAAGCAAACAAGACGTCTCTCAATGATCATACTAGTTGGTGATGAAATCCAACGTTGTGTGACCAAGTCAAGAAGGGATAGGATATGGTGGAATAGTTACAATGGTGACCTGCTTAACAGACTTTCACCTTGGTGCAAGATTCCATGCAGTAATTGTGGATTTACCCTCCAAGGAGCCTGAGTGAGTTTGACCAATGTCTGTTCTAGGTGCGGTGAGACTTTGCTTCACTGCCACCTTGTGTAAGTACCTAAGGATTATGGAAACTAAGGACACCAACTCGTAGTCATCCCCTGGGAGGGTACAATCGATGGTCCGATCCGAACGTATGGGAAGGATAACAAGTCTGAAATCAACTCAAGAGGCTCCCACACATAATCATGGGTATACTCTCAAGTGACCCCCAATATACGATCCGACCAATACAAACAATTAAACCACAGAGGGATAATCTTTGTAATTCACCCAAATGCGACCTCGTGTGTAACCCCTGTGTGAGAGGGGGATCCCAGAAAACCTAAAGGACGATTGGATTTGACTCTCCCTATCTGAGGATGCTAATGTTTGTTTTGAAAAATTTGGAGAGTTGTACTCATAGGCTAATCCAAAGTGATAATCCTAGTCTAATGTTGGTGGAAGATCCTAAAAACAAAAATGTTCTAGATAATTTTTAATTAGCGTTGATTTTATGGTTGTTCTGGTGCCCCTTACACAAGGATTAGCATTGAATTTCTCACAAAATGGGGTAGCTCTTTAGTGTAAGGGGAACCAGAGAATTCCATCACTCTGTGTAAGGATAAAGGGGAGTGCTAGCACTCTGACAACAACAGGAGGGGAGCTCTCTTCTCCAAAAACTTAGAAAAAGTTCAAAAAACTCAAAACATTCAAGAAAATTCAGTCAATTAGGGTAATCATGATGACATAAAGAGGAAATCAAACCAATATAAGAACCAACATGACAATATGGATAAGATCAAATCAGTGGGCAAAGGACCAAAACAAGATCTGGTAATGGAAACAAAAATCAGAAATTATCCCTAGTGGAGTCACCAATTTCTATTGTAGGTGAATCCCCCTACGGACAAGTGGATTCCCTCTTCGTCTCTAGACTCCTAAGGCCAAGATAGAAAATGTTTAACATGGACACTGACTTCCTTTTATATCTAATCAAGCTAATGAACGAAAGAGAAGGAGAAATATAAGTATCTTATAAGCGATGTTTGTCCCTGCAAAGTCCAAGTTGAGCTTCAATTTTGAGCTCCCTGATAGGTCCTGTAAAACAAACAAAGGTACAAAATACTTCGTACTCTATTGAGATTAGATCAATCACAGATCCATCTACTATAGACAAACTCATATGGAAAAAGCACAAGTTTGAAAGAAACAAGCCAAGCATTGATTATATTAATGAGAACAAGTAAAAGTACTTACAATCCTTTGAATGAAGGTGAAACAACCTCTTCCGGTTCTCCTTTTCCAACCCCTTTGCTCAATCAATATCCATTGATTGCTTTGATGACATCTCACTCATGAGATCATAATTTTGATGTAATTCTCAATTGTTTTTGTACCTTTCACCATGAGAAGGCCTCCTTATATAACCTTGGAGAGGTCCAACTGCTTGAGAGATCTTTGGGATAAGTTGAGGATTCTTCTCCTTCAGTTGGGGATATTCCCTAAGATCATGCCTTGACCATCTATTTGAATCCAACTGCCTTCAGGAATTGAGGGATTCTTCCCTTATTTGCCTCAACAAACCCAAAATTTGCTAAAACAATGGTAGCGCTCCCCCATAATGGTGCATAGGGAGCTCAAGCACTCCCCCAAAGAGGCTCAGGGAGTGTTAACACTCCCTAGCAGTGGTTAGGGGAGCGCTCCTCTCCAAAATCCATTTTTTTTGTGGTTTTTGCAATGGGAAAAGGTTTGTACTCCCTATCAAGAGACTTTTCATCTTCCAAACTAACCTTTGAGGTGTCTTAAGTGTCTTTATGATGTCGTTAGAGGCACGACATAGGAAATGATTTCATTAGAGGCTCTTGTCTTGGGTTTGAGGTTAGCAAAAGACATGAGGATAGAGGAGTTGTCAGTATTTGGGGATGATGAATTGATAGTACATCAGATTAAAAATCTTTATCAAACAAAGCATGCTAGGATTAGATCTTACATAAATGAAGTATGGAATTTAGTGGATAGTTTTTTATTTTCTTTTAGTATATCATTCATTCCTAGAGAAGCGAATACTGTGTCTGATTCTTTAGCTGTATCAACAAGCAACTTCAGAATTCCTATACCACCAAAAATCAAGTATGATGTAGAAGTCAAATACAGGCCTTCTATACCGGACAATGTACAATATTGGAAGGTGTTGGAAGATGATTTAGAACTTAAAAAATTTCTTGAGACTGTTGATGAATTTTCTGCATTGCACATTGATCAGGATCATGATCCAGAAATCACTCCTCATGCTGATGTTTTCCTCAATAAAATTGCTAATCACCATATTATGCAACTGCCTAGCAATTATATACCAAAGGGACTAGCTCCTTTGGAAAGATTATTTGATGGGAATGATGTGGAATTGAAAGGGAATGTATCCATTGATGATGATGATATCACTAAGTGCAATGTGGGCACTGAAAAGGATCCAAAATATGTCAAACTGTTACGAAGCCTATCAGAAAAGTAGAGGGCAGAATAGACTAAGTTGTTGAAAGAATTTGCTAATGTATTCGCTTGGACATATGAAGATCTCAAAACTTATGACACAAGCATAATAGAGCACGAGATCCCATTAAAAGAAAACACCAAACCTTTCAGGCAAAATTTGAGGCAAATCAATCCTATGTTGTTTCCTATCATGGAGAAAGAAGTTAAGAAGCTGTTAGATGAAAAAATTATCATTCCTTTGAGCTATTCCGAATGGGTAGCCAATTTGGTCCTAGTAAGAAAAAAGAATGGTGAAATCAGACTTTGTGTTGATTTTCGAAATCTGAACAGAAGCTCAAAGAAGGATAATTATCCTTTACCCAAGATGGAGCACATATTATAGAAGTTTACAGGAGCAGCCAGGACATCTATGGTCGATGGATTTTCTGGATACAATCATGTATCTATTTTTCCAGAAGACAGGGATAATATGACCTTCACCACTCCCTGGGGGACATTTATGTATGCCAAGATGCCCTTTGGTTTGATGAACGCAGGGGAAACTTTTCAGTGAGCTATGGACATGACATTTATTGGAGAAAAGGATAAGTTTGTTGTTATCTATTTGGATGACATAACTGTGTATTCTCAGTCTGATAAGGAACACTATGATCATTTAAGAAAGGTTGTCTTGAAATGAAAAAAATTTGCTCTCTCTTTGAATCCGAAAAAATCATTGTTTTCCATGAAAGAAGGAAAATTATTCTAGTAGAGTTGAGGCTATAAAAACTTTTTCACTCCCTAGATCTAAAAATGAGGTACAATCGTTTCTGGGAAAAATCAACTTTTTGAGAAGATTTGTGTCAAATTTTGATGAGTTAGTTAAGTATATCACAACCATGCCGAGGAAGGATACTGAAAGAAAATGGACTGTTGAGGCCCGTGATTCTTTTGATCAAATAAAGAAATCCTTGACAAAAGCCCCAGTTATTTTTAGCCCCGACTACTCTAAGGACTTTCTTATTTTATATTTTTCCTCTTTTGATACAGTAGCAACAGTCTTATTGCAGAAGAATGTTGAAGGCTTAGAGCAGCCCATTACCTTTTTCAGTAGGGCATTGAGAGATGCAGAACTAAAGTGTGACATTATGGACAAATAAGACTATGCATTGGTTAAATCTCTTAATTCCTTCAGAGTTTATGTTCTGCATTCAAGAGTTATTGCTTATGTCCCATCAGTTGCTGTAAAAGAAATTATTATTCAGCCTGATATAGACAGAAAAAGAGGTAAGTGGATTTCTAAACTACTTGAATTTGATTTGGATATTAGGCCCACAAAATTGGTAAAAGGTCAGGGATTGGCATGTTGAAATTACTAAGACAACTGAGAGGGGGGGGGGGGGGGTGAATCAGTTGTTATTGTGCTTAAACAATCTTAAGTCTATAAAAACATTCTTAATCTTTCTTCAAGTGATCATCAATATTATACAACATATGGAAAACATAAATAATGAGCATCAGTCATACATAAGATATACACATAGACAAATTTTCACGAGGAAACCCATAAAGGGAGAAAACCTCTTCTTCTTCGAAATGATAGGTGTTCTTTTAAGTTCTGTACATCATCTATAATTGAGCACCAACTCAATGTGAGGCTACTACCTATTTTTTACAAGCTCCAACTTGTTTGAGAGCACCAACTCTTTGGTTTCTCTAGCACCCACTAGAAGGAAGCACCAACTCCCTGGTTTCTCTAACACCCACTAGAAGGAAGCACCAACTCCCTAAGTGTTCCAGCACCAAC
>JZKD02S2047157.1:324041-340441 GCA_000966675.3 Picea glauca | reverse complement strand
ATATATATATATATATAGGTCAATTGCTTTAGTGGGTTCAGATGGTTGAGCAAGGATCCCTTTACTTGTAGTATTTTGATGAAGTGACTATGATCTAGTGATGTACTAGACTTAAGACTTTTTGGCTAATAGAAATTAGCTTCTCTTTTAGTCTATTTTCTTCTGATGCTAAATGTTCATGCTTTGAATGATTCAAATGAATTATTGTGGTGATGTTATGGTGGATGTTTTCCCATTATATTATCATATGTTTATTTATATTCTTTAGTTTGTGATGTTAAGAAGATCTTGTGATTAGAAACTTTCTTCCTTAGACTGTTGTAGACCTGATGTTTGCAGTAGTCCCTACACTCCTCTCACTCAAGTCTTCCCTCTATTAATACTTACTCTCAAAATACTGATAGAAGTTATCCAAGACCTTAATTTCCGATGCATGCTAGCCCTATTGTATGAGTTAGAACATTACCATTTGAGTTCTTTTCCATTTGACCCTTTAAAACACTCTTTCATTGAAATATAACTTGATGGGTACTAGGATTGCCTTCCATGCAATCTGAAGGTGACTCCTAGTGCTATCATTCTTGGCACCATTTCCAAGGATGATTTGAAGACTTTTCCCTGGGATTAAAATGACACAGTATTCTAATTCTAAAGGTGCATTAGAATTTAGTATTTTGAAGATTGCAGACTGCACCTGGTAACTCCATTGTTTTTCTGCCACTACTACAAGTGCTTCTGGTCAGTTGCCTGATTCTACTCTTGATAGTCCAACTGTTTTATCAAGTAAGCTTCCTTTATCTTCTACTGAAGTATCTAAAAATCTTGATTTTGAAGATTTTTCTGTTGAATACTCTTCCTTTGAGACTGAATTGAAAGAGGAAAACATTGATATATTTTCTTCCCCTGATATTGAGAAGTGTTTCAGTATTGATAGTTTTAAAGATTTTCCTACTTTAGGTTTTGCTACACCTCTTTTTGTTAAAAAGTTTGCTTCCAAAGAAGTAGGAACTTCATCTCCCTCTTAGACCTAACCATCCTCTTCAAAAAATATGCCTCCTATTGTGAAAACTGAAACCCCCCTTCACCCGTTCCTTCCTCTCCCACTCTACATACAGTCAAGTCTCCTTCTCCTTCTTATTCACCAAGAATCCAAAATCAAATGGCAGTTGTTAACCCCCCTTCTAATAGGATGGATGCCATAGTGGCTGCAAGATATGCTCCTCTAATTTTACCTCAACCACCAAATGATCTTCCCCCTGGAGATTATTTGAAATACATGCCTAAGTTTACGGGAGAAGAAGATGTAACAACTGAGGAAGATCTTACTACTTTCTACAACTATGCAGATAACCAAAATATTGAAAATGAAGATGTTTGGATTAGGGTTTTCATCCAAAGCTTGTTTGGTGAGGCTAGGAAGTGGTTCATGGGTTTGGCCCCTAGATCCATTACTGGTATTGAGGCATTGGATGAAGCCTTCTTGAGTCATTGGGGTGACAAAAAGGACTTTTTTTACTACATCACCGAATTTGGATCTTTGAAAAGGAAAGAAGGAGAGTCCGTGTCTAACTTTTCTAAAAGATTTAACAAAATGTAGAAGAAGATCCCTGATGAGATCAAACCCACTGAAACCATGGAAAAAATAACTTATGCTAGTGCTTTTGCTTCCAAATTCTTCCTCCTTTCGAGAGAAATAAGTTCACCTTCTTTCATTCATATGCAAGATGCTTCCTTAGAGGTAGAATCCAACATAGTGGCATTAGATAAATGCAGGGGGAAATCTGATAGGGATAGGAGAAAAAACAAAGTTGAAGCTTCAACTTCTGATTCCTCTGTTGTCCATTCTCAAGTAGATGAGCTGAACAAATTAGTAAAATCTCTCTCCATTGAAATTGAGAAATTAAAATCAGAAGGGAAACATACATATAAATGCTCAAAACAATGAAAATAGAGGTAACTACAGGAGACCAAATAATGCTCCCCAAATATTTCCTAGGGATCCTAGAAATAGTGAGAGAGATGATCAAAGGCTACAAGCTCCTTTGCAAAATAATTTAGTGGTAGATGAAGAAGAAGAGGAGGTTGAAGTTGATCCTGAGATTCACTGTTTAGGTGATACTTCCCCATCCCCACACTTGACTCAATCCTCTTATGAACAATCTTTAATGGATATTCAAATTAATGAGTTAAGCAAGAGAGAGAAAGCAAAGGAAAATCCTAGTAGATATAATCTAAGATCTAAGAAGAATGTAGAAAAAAATGATGCCCCTAATCATCCTGTTTAGAAAGAAGATTTTGTCAAGGCTGTGACAGTGAGCAGCAAGGAAAAGGACTCTTAAAACCGACAAGTTCTGATCAAAGATCCTCATCCGAAAATCAAAGAGGTCTTGAAGCCTTCCCCTTCCTTCAGTTTTGAGAATGAGATCCAGAAAATAAATATCCCTGTACCTTTTTTGGAATTGATAAAAAATGAGGATTTAAAAAAATATTTATCCAAAATGTTACAACCAGAATCATCTCCAAGTTCCATTGATTCCATAAATATGCAAGATGAAAAACCATCAGTGATTTTAGGTCCTTTCATATAAGACAACGATGATTCATCCCCACCTTTCTATACTTCACTGAATACACATGATAAGGTGCTACACAATTGTCTCATGGATTCAAGGGCATCCCACAATCTTATGCCAAAATATTTTATGGATGAACTTGGGTTAGAAGTCACAAAGACCTATCATGACTTATATTCTTTTGACTCCAGAAAAGTCAAATGTCTTGAAGTTATTAAGGATATGGTGGTGAAATTATTTCGTCTGCCCATGAAGAGTATACTTATGGATATCGTAGTTTCTGATGTTCCCCCCAAGTTTGGTATGCTCTTGTCAAGATCTTGGATAAAAAGACTTGGGGGAACCATGTAGATGGAACTCTCTTATGATACTATTCATGTTTTTGGGGGAGAGCATAGAATACTTTATAGGGAAGATTAATTGTCTTACATCATTAGTGATGAAGCAAACCCCACCAATCACCCTATTTTTGCTTTTGATATAGATCCGGGATCTAGTATTTTGCAGCTCACCAATGCCTCGAAATCCCCTTTAGAAATCAGAAAAATTCCATCAACTTTTCTGAAGAGCCTCCTCTAACTACTTATGTCTAGAAGATGTTGTTTGATGGAGCCTCTTCCAAGGAAGGTGCTGGTGCTAGGGTGATCTTTCTCTCACCAACTCAAGAAACTATATATTTGTCATATAAACTAGAATTTGAGACTACTAATAATGTGGCAGAGTATGAGGATCTTGTCTTGGGTTTGAGAGCAGCAAAAGACATGGGGATAGAGGAGCTGTCAGTATTTGGGGATGCTGAATTGATAGTACATCAGGTTAAAAATATTTATCAAACAAAGCATACTAGGCTTAGATCTTACATAAATGAAGTATGGGATTTAGTGAACATTTTTTTCTCTGATTTTAATATATTATTCATTCTTAGAGAAGAGAATATTGTGGTTGATTCTTTGGTTGTATCAAAAAGCAACTTTAGAATTCCTGTACCACCAAAAATCAAGTATGATGTAGAATTCAAATACAAGCCTTCTATATCGGACAATGTAAAATATTGGAAGGTGTTATAAGATGATTTAGAACTTAAAATTTTTCTTAAGACCATTGATGAATTTTCTGCATTGCACATTGATCAGGATCATGATCCAGAAATCACTCCTCATGATGATGTTTTCCTCAATAAAATTGCTAATCATCATATCGTGCAACTGCCTATCAATCATATACCAAAGGGACTAGTTCCTTTGGAAATAATGTGGCATTGAAAGGGAAGGTATCCACTGATGATGTTGATATCACTGAGTGCAATGTGGGCACTGAAAATGATCCAAAATATGTGAAAATTTCAAGCAGCCTATCAAAAAAGAAGAGGTAATAATACACTAAGTTGTTGAAATAATTTGCTGATGTATTCGTTTGGATTTATGAAGATCTCAAAAATTATGACACAAGTATAATAGAGCACAAGATCCCATTAAAAGAAAACACCAAACCTTTTAGGAAAAAGTTGAGGAAAGTTAATCCTATGTTGCTGTCTGTCATGGCGAAAGAAGTTAAGAAGATTTTAGATGAAAAAATTATCATTCCTTTGAGGTATTCTGAATGGGTAGCCAATTTGGTCCCAGTAAGAAAAAATAATGGGGAAATCGGACTTTGTGTTGATTTCTAAAATCTGAACAGAAGCTCAAAGAAGGATAATTATCCTTTACCCAAGATGGAGCACATATTACAGAAGGTGACAGGAGCAACCAAGATGTCTATGGTCGATGGATTTTCTGGATACAATTAGGTATCTATTTTTTCAGAAGACATGGAGAAATTGACCTTCACCACTCCTTGGGGGGCATTTATGTACACCACAATGCCCTTTGGTTTGATGAATGTAGGGGAAACTTTTCAGCGAGCTATGGACATAGCATTTATTGGAGAAAAGGATAAGTTTGTTGTTATCTATTTGGATGACATAACTGTGTATTCTCAGTCTGATAAGGAACACTGTGATCATTTAAGAAAGGTTTTCTTGAAATGCAAAATATTTGGCCTCTTTTTGAATCCGAAAAAATCATTATTTGCCATAAAAGAAGGAAAATTATTGGGGCATATTGTGTCAACTAAAGGAGTAAGCATTGATTCCAGCAGGGTTGAGGCTATACAAACTTTGTCACTTCCTATATCTAAAAGAGAGGTACAATATTTTCTAGGAAAAATCAACTTTTTGAGAGGATTTGTGTCAAATTTTGCTGAGTTAGTTAAGTATATCAAAGATATGCTAAGGAAGGATAGTGAAATCAAATGGACTGTTGAGGCCCATGATTCTTTTGATCAAATAAAGAAAGCCTTAACAGAAGCCCCAGTTCTTGTCAGCCCCAATTACTCCAAGGACTTTCTTATTTTTTCTTTTTCCTCTTTTGATACAATAGCAACATTCTTATTGTAGAAGAATGTTGAAGTCTTAGAGAAACCCATTTCCTTTTTCAGTAGGGCATTGAGATATGAAAAACTAAAGTATGAAATTATGGAAAAACAAGCCTATGCATTAGTTAAATCTCTTAAGTCCTTCAGATTTTATGTTCTGCATTCAAGAGTTATTTTTTATGTCCCATCAACTGCTGTAAAAGCAATTCTTATTCAGCCTGATATAGATGGAAAAATAAGAAAGTGGATTTATAAACTACTTGAATTTGATTTGGATATTAGGCCCACAAAATTGGTAAAAGGTCAGGGTTTGGCCAAGCTTTTGGCTAAATCAAATTGCTCAGCACTGGGGGTGAATTTCATTCACTCATGTTCAGAAAATCAGTAGGCTGAGATGAATGATAAAGGCCCTCAAGTCATTTCTACATTGGAAGATTTCAAATGGTACAAAGACATTATATTATTTCTACAAAATTTATAGCCCCCAAGTGGTATGGAAAGAAACAAGGTGAGGGCATTAAAACTCAAATCAATAAAGTACTTCTTTGTTGATCAAATTTTATATTGGAAGGATCCATTAGGAGAAGCCCAAAAGATTATGTCTGATTTTCATGACAGTTTATGTGGGGGGCATCATTATTGGAGAACCACGGCATACAAGATCCTCAAAGATGGGTACTTCTGGCCCAGTTTGTTCACAGATGTTTGTGCTAAGATCAGGGTCTATGATAAGTATCAAAAGTTTTTTGGAAAACACCATCTTAAGTATTTTCCATTGAAGCCTGTGGCATCCTCAGGACCATTCCAACAGTGGGGCTTGGATTTTAACGGGGAAATCCATCCCACTTCCAGAAGTCAACATAGATGGATCTTGACTGCTACAAATTACTTTACTAAATGGATCGAAGCTATTCCCACAAGGAACGCTTCACATAAAGTTATCATTAGTTTCCTGGAGGACATCATAGCAAGGTTTGGGTGTCCTGATAGAATCGTCACTGATAATGTTGCATCATTCAAGGCTGAACCATTAAATCAGTTTTGTGAACAGTTTGGGATCACTTTGATTCATTCCAACCCTTACTATCCGTAGGGAAACGAGCTTGCAGAATCCTCGAACAAAAGCATTATAAAGATTATTAAAAAGATGTTAGAAGATAACCAAAAAGGCATGGGATTCGAAACTCAAATTTTCTCTATGGGATGACAGAGTGACAGTGAAAATATCCTTGGGACTTTCCCCTTTCCAGCTGGTATATGGAGTTGAGGCAGTTTTTACTTCTCAACTTGCATTACCTGTGGAGAAATTATTCCAGAATTATCAAGGGGAGCCAGATCATATGATTAGAAGGATTCAGCATTTGGATGAAGTACAAAAGACTTAGGAAAAACTTTTAGATAAGGCATATGATCATCAACTGAAGATCAAGAAGGCATTTGACAAGAAGGTGAACAAAGAGAATTTTCAATTGGGCGATTTGGTGCTCAAGTGGGATGCGCTAAGAGAATATAAATGAAATCATGGTAAATTTGAAGCTTTATGGGTCGACCCTTTCAAAATCTCTAAGGTATTCTCTAATAAAACTTTCAAGCTATAGAATATGGATGATGATGAGGTTTTTGGTGGCCTTGTCAATTGGTGTTTTCTGAAAAAGTACTTTTCTTGAGACTTGAGAGACTCTTCATGTCATTGTAAATATCATTCTCTTTTATTTTTGTTTCAATAATTGACCTCATAGCCCTAGGAGAAGGCACTGAGTCTACTCATTCTTGGTAGCCCGTAGGGGGCATGCCATCCCCTGTGGAGCCAAAGAACCATCCGACACAGGTCACTGGGTTCGTAGTGGACCTCGCTGGGAAGTGCATGGAGGGGATGAAAATGAACTGGGTGAGTTACCTCTTCAACGAACTCGAGAAAGACTACCATGAAGTGCAGGATCAGGGGTATGAGTTCCATTTTAGCTGGTTACTTGTATTGATCACATTTGTCACTTGGCATATGCCGGAGGAAGAAACATTTCCAAAATTTTATCCATCAGAGCTGTTGGCCGCAAGGTTCTGCACCTTGTGGTATATGAATGACATGTCGAATAAGTGGAAGTCGAACGCTGTGTTCCATGACTACTACCAACAAATGAAGCATGCTATTGAGGAATTTCCATGCATGACACTGAACATATTACACCAGTACAGACCACTAGAAAAGTTCCACGAATATCAACACTTTATCTATATCATTGCATGTAGGGATGATATTAAGGAGGAGTTACAATCAAATTATAAGCTGACCGACGAAGACATGGAGGAGATCACCAAATAATGGCCGATGAAGTTCCTTCTGCCAATTGAATATATAGAGCTCTCTGACAAGGAAATAATAGGAAGCCCCTTGGTCACCTGGGTTGAGCATGTCGGACAGAGCAACATGAAGAAAAATAAGAAAAAGGTAGAAGTCCACCATATAGAATTTTATGAGGAGGACAATGCCTCTGCAGAAGATGGATTTGGCTCACCGGAAGGAGGAGGAGGAGACCAAGGTAATGGACAGAGAGGAGGGGGTGACAAAGACATGAAAGAATAAGGTGAAGCTACACCACATAAAGATCCCCCTGTTGGAACAAAAACTTCATAGAAAAGGAAGGCTTCTCCAGAGAAACCTTCGACAAGAAAGAAGGTGTGCACCAATAAGCCCAAGATGAAGGCCACACTCATAGAGGATGATGTCGATTTAATAATCATAGACATGGAGGATGATTCAAATGATATATTCAATCGATACAAAGAAAAGTAGGAAACACTATACGAAAGAATCAAGAAGGAGCTGAAGGAGATACGACAAGCCATTTATTCAATCCGCGCAATACCTACTGCACCTTCTTCGTTGAAGATTGTAGAATTGGGGGATGATCCCACCCAACTATGAAGAATAACAGATGCAACAGAGGCTCAACTTCATCAAGTCCATGAAGAGAAAGAGAAGGCTACAAAAGCCTTGAAGAAAGAAAAGAAGGAGGTCTTAGATAAACCATGAGTTGCGTAGTCTTGCATAACTGCCTACGAGAAGGAGAAAGATGAAATTTGGGCGATGGTCGAAGACGACAAAGAAAAGATATAAAAAGAAAAAGACCAAATACTCATAGAGAAAACTATGATCAAAGAGGCAGTGACTAAATCACATCGTTCTGTGCCGAGCTTGGCACAAGAGGAACAAGAGTCAACCGAGATTCAAGTAAGGAATATCACTGAGGCCATTCAACAACTTCAAGAAAGGATAACAGAGTTAGAGATCCAAGCAGTGCCGAGCACTTAGCATGTAGTTCGTGATTAGAGGGAGGAATCTGCCAAGAGAACAATTGGAAGGATCAAGACCCTCACCTCAGACTGTAAGTAGTTGAGTGATCGAAGTGAGCAAACCTATGAACGCCTCACAGAAGACCCAGAGCTAAGGAAACTATAAGTGAAACTGTAGGAGGAGAAACACCAAGCATCCACCATGCAGATGTAGATGAAGCTACTCACTGTGGTTGAGAAAATGAAGATATCACAACAGAAGCGTGTAGTGTAACAACAGATTAATGTCATCCAGATCAAAGAAATGGAAGTTACACAGAGACTACAACCGGTGCTGGATGAAGCCTGGATGATTTTTGAAGAGATTCAAGGACAAGGCTTGCATCTAGACCAAGTGGTTACGACAGTGGAACAATGCCTAGAAGGGCTTGTTACAGAGAAAATGATTCAGGGGTTCACTGAGTAGGAAGCTCTGGTGAAGAAAAAAGTCGAGGCAACTCGAGCTAAGCTCGAGGCCTTTGAAGTAGTGTTGCTTAGATCTGAGTGACTCGAGATGAGTCACAAGTGAGTGTTGGGGGCCTGTTGGCCCTTGGCCAAGTTTTGAGGAAACATTAGTCATGTTTTCCCACTTTTTGGACCTCGATGGGTTGGTTGAAGATGGAGCACCACGTGGAGCTAAGATCACAATATCTCATTTGTTTTTCGATCTTATGGACCCAACAAAGGGTTTACTAGGGTTTATGTAATATGTCGGCCCATGGGTTTACCCATGATTAGGCCTGTTTGTAAATGTGTAAATAAGTAGCTAAGAAATATAATAAGGGGTTTGTTTCTGGTTGGCTATGTGCACGATACGTTGTAAGTGTTAATTTTGGCCTAGTGCAAGAGTTTGTAAGTTGCTTTGTGAAAACCGACTGTGTAGATTGAGGTTCTATGCTACTAAGGAGTTGGCTCTATGCCTTGACCTGGTTTTGGGAAGGAGGATCTGGTGCACATCACGAAGATCTCCTATCCTCTATGGATTTTGTCTCTTGGGATTTGTGCATAGGAGTAGATAAATGTAAGAAGATTGAAGACTAATAAAGAAGAAGAAGAAGTTGGTGGATGTAGCCCCACACTAGGGTGAACCACGTATATCATGTGTCTTGATGTGCTTTGTGCAATGTGAATTATGTTGTTTATCTACTTAGTGTTGTTGTTATAATGTATGGTGAATGCATCTGATGTTGTTTCTTAGTGCTTAATGGTATTAAATATAAATGAATGCTAGATCTGAGCTAATGCTATGTGCTAAGTGATTGAAAGTTCTTGATATTTATTGTTACTACACTGATTTGTAATAAGGGTTTAATTTGCAATGTGAATGAGACTCATGAACTTATGCATATTGTTGTCTATGTGCTCTGCTAAGTGTTGTAATCATAGATCTATTTCCCAGCTTGGTTGTAGATACCTGAGTCCTGCAACCCCCCCTGTCTCTACCTCGGGTGAGACTTCATCTGCTTTGCATGTGTTGCTGAAAGGGCCAGTAGTTAGTGTTTTGTTGGTGCATTGTTGAAGCATTGAACCCTGGGTCTTCCCCTCTGCCAACAAATGGTTCCTTTGTTGGGATGTGAAAGTGTGATTGTTGGGAACTGAAGAAAAGAGAAATCTCCATGCGTAGATCTGTTGTTGTAGTGCACATTATTGTGATTGACTTGCAAAGCTTTGTGCTAAGAAAGAAACCTAATCTGAAGAAAAGAGGTAAGATGTTATAGCTTTGTGCTCTGGTAAGGGTAAGATAAGTGGAAAATTTTGTTTCGAAAGCATGAATCTGGGTATATTTGATAGATTCTGTCCTAGTCTAAAAGTTAGGGCACAGTCATAAGAAAGAATTGATCTGAATAAAATCGATAGAAATAGAGAAAGATGTGTTTTTTTGTTTGTTTGTTAATTTGTGCAGGACCTGCGATTAACCTGTGGCTTGAGAAACCGCGACTCAGGGGCATCTAAGCTGTCAAAATCACCCGGGGATCGCACCTGGCCTGAGCCACACCAACCCTTAACATGGTTGGATTTTTTGTCCCCGCAGGTTTCGAACCGGTGACTTTAACAACACGGAGTGGCTTAACAGCACACTCCGTCACCGACTGTCCTACACCTCGGGGACTCAAATTAGAGAAAGATGTGTTATTCCTATGCATAGAAATAATTTTTGGACTAATAAGTGGATGCAGGAACCTAGAAAGAGTTTTTGCAGATTGGAGGTCCAACACTGTGATCCCAGTGGACAGTACAAGAAAGGTTGGGGATCGTTTAAAAGAAAGAGAGGATTGACGTTGTTCTATAATTGCAGAAGACCAAGACATATTTCTAAGGAATTCCCTGGTACAGATCCTATTTGTCTTTATTGTAAAGTTGTTGGTCACGAGGTCGAGGATTTTCCAAAAATGATTGCTAAAGTTGAAAAGATGAAAGGAGACAATAAAACTCTAAAGAAAGTCAAGAGGCTAAGAGCATGTTGGAGAATCATAAAGAGAAAGAGTTATAGACTATGTAGGTACAATTAAAAGAAGTAATGGATGATCACAGAGACATCATTTTACCATAGATCCTGAAAGAGAAACAATGCATAGTTAAAAGAATAGAAGACTTCGACATAGACTGCGTATTGGATGAAGAAACACACGTGAATATTATGCTAGAAAGAACTTGGGAAATTTTGGGAAAGCCTGCTATGGTAGCTTCATTGGGAGGGATAGGCTTGTTTAAAGGAAATATGATAACCATATGTGGAAGAATTACTAATGTACCTATTATTATCCATGGAACATTGACAAAATAAGAATTTGAAGTTATTATGTTTGTTGAGAACAACACCCCTTTTCCACTTTTGTTAGGAACAAATTGGATCAAGAAGGGTTAGATCAGAAGGAAAGAAGAGGAAGAAGCTACAGAAAAGAAAAATAAAGAACTAAGGGACTTCATAACCAGAAAAATAGAACGACTAATAGAAGAACAAGAGGATAAGTCGAAGCAACAGAGGGAAAGATAATTATCTGTCAAAGTTGAAAGAACAAAGGAAGGATTGAAGAACCTATCCATGCAATAAATAAGTGTATCCACCCCAGAAATAGTAAGAGAAGGGACATTAACCTCATAATTTGTAAGAGCACATTGGCAGTGCAAAGTCCTTTCACCAGGAGAGAATAAGAATACAAATGGGAAGATGACTCTAGAAATTGTTAGAGAAGATCATATCAGAGGAAAGAAGGCCAGGAAGCTCAATAAGAAGAAAGCTAACCTGTAGGAAGCTACAAAGAACAGAAGGAGGACTTCATAGGAGAGAATTTTGCGAGATCTAAACCTTTCCGGAACAACAGAACCACATAGAATGGGACTTCACCACAACCAAGCCATATGACCATTGGAGGCACCCCGGCCATTAGAGCGATGTTCCAAATGGTTAGGAAACACATTTATGGGAGAATAGACCATGTTTGGGACGTTGCGACCACACCATAACGAAAAAATTCACATTGATTGAGGCATTCATGTCTGCTGGAAGAATCCGTTATGATGTTGTCTTATTTAACCCATCGGACGCTGCATCGGGACCAGTTTTTTCCACCCATGATTATCCAAGCTATCAGAGAATCGATTGTATATCGTGTTGTGATTTCTAGACCTCACCATCTGTTGGATTACCTCCCTTATCCATTTGCATACCCAATCTATTTGTTTACAAGTGTGAATGTCGGGCAAACCTAATGCATTAGAGATATCTGTTGGGCAGATCCTTACAAAGATAATGGATGATAGAAAATTTTGTCTAGGAATACAGGTGTCATCAATTGGGGGACTACAAGTATCCCCTTCAACTGGATGTCGTTCTAGCCATGCTAACCCAACAACTAAGAATCAAAGTAAGCATCAGGATGATTTGGCTAATGCGAAGCAGATCTCATTAGTTTTTCCAGATTATATACCACTTTTGGCCAGTGTAGTTAATCATGACAACATCCCACGTGATTTTGAGTACACATTGATCACTGCGTACATCCCGAATGGGATACACGTAATTGGAACCTAGTTGGGATAGATCCTAGCTCTGAAGAACAATGAATTTAATATTGGCAACAGAAAGAATTATTCCATGCTCACGCCCCATAGGTATTTGATGAAGACAACTGGGAAGAAGCCACGCATAGTCTCCTAGTCACGGATTAAGGATATGGCGCAGTCCATGATACTGAATTTAATGAATATCCCTCACTTTAGCTGACATCAGGAGGTTAAATCCTGTGTTAAAATCCTCTTGTCATTCTATCATGGAGGATATATGTGGATCGACAGGTGCATTACTGTGGATCTGACACTGATCCACTTGATTACAGGATTGAGCATGCAGGGACCAGACCCTCAACATTTCTACCCAAGGAATACTTTAGATCGCTCTCTAGAACAATGCATAAAAGAGGATTATGGTGATGTGGAAAAGGGAAAGCGAGGCTACAAGGTAGCATTTATCCAAGATGGTGATGTGAACCTTTCTAGCCAACTTATAGCTAGCAAGATCGTTAGAAAGAATCATCTAACACAGGTGACTGGGTTCGTAGTGGACCTCGCTGGGAAGTGCATGGAAGGAATGCAAATGAACTGGGTGAATTACCTCTTCAATGAACTCGAGAAAGACTATCATGAAGCAAAGGATCAGGGGTATTAGTTCCATTTTATATGTTTACTTGTATTAATCAGATTTTTCGCTTGGCATATGCTGGAAGGAGCAACATTTCCAGAAGTTGAGCCATTAGATCCATTGGCCACAAGGTTCTACACCTTGTGGTATATGAATGACATGTCGAAGCAGTGGTAGTCGAACGCTTTGTTCCATGCCTACTACCATCAACTGAAGCATGATATTGAGGGATTTCCATGCATGACACTGAACATATTGCACGAGTACAGACCATTAGAAAAGTTCCATGCATATCAACACTTTATCTATATAATTGCACATAGGGATGAGATTAAGGAGGAGTTACAGTCAAATTATAAGCTGACCGAAAAAGAAATGGAGGAGATAACCAAAGAATGGCTGACGAAGTTCCTTGTGCTAGTTGAAGATATAGATCTCTCCGATGAGGAAATCATAGTAAGCCCCTTGGTCACTCGGGTCGAGCATGTCAGACAAAGCAACACGAAGAAAAAGAGGAAAAAGGTAGAAGTCCATCATATAGAAATTGATGAGAAGGACAACACCTCTGCAAAATATGGATTTGGCTCGCCAAAAGGAGGAGGAGGAGACCAAGGAAATGTACAAGGAGGAGGGGATGATAGAGACACACAATAAGAAGGTGAAGCTACACTACATAAAGATCCCCCTGTTGGAACAAAGACTTCACAGAAAAGGAAGACTTCTCCAGAGAAACCTCCGACAAGAAAGAAGACATGCACCAATAAGCCCAAGATGAAATCCACACTCATAGAGGATGACGTCGATTTAATCATTGCAGACATGGAGGATTCTTTAGAGGATATCTTTCGGTGATACAGAGAAAATCAGGAAATGCTATACAAAAGAATCGAGAAGGAGCTGAAGGAGATACAACAAGCCATTTATTCAAGCCAGACAGTACCTATTGCACCTTCTTCATCGAAGACTGCATAATTGGGGGATGATCCCGCCCAATTATGAAGACTAGAAAATTCAAAAGAGGCTCAACTTCATTGATTCCATGAAGAGAAGGAGAAGGCTACAAAATCCTTGAAGAAAGAAAAGGAGGAGGTCTTAGAGAAACTACGAGTTGCACAGTCTTGCGTAAGCACCTACGAGAAGGAGAAAGATGAAATTCGGGCGATGTTTGAGGAGGACAAAGAAAAGATATAGAAAGGAAAAGACCAACTTCTCATAGAGTAGACTGCGGTCAAAGAGGCGGTGACTAAATCACTTTGATCTGTGCCAGGACTGGCACAAGAGGAACAATATTCAACCGATATTCAAGTGGGGAAGATCATTGAGGCCATTCAACAACTTACAACAAGGATAAAAGAGTTAGAGATCCAAGAAGTGCCGAGCACTCTGGAAGAATTGCGTGATCAGAGGGAGAAAGCTGCCAAGAGCATAGTTGGAAGGATCAGGACCCTCACCTTAGACTATAAGAAGTTGAGTGATCAAAGTGCACAAACCTATGAAGGCCTCACAAAATACATAGAGCTAAGGAAACTAGAAGTGAAATTGCAGGAAGAGAAACAACAGTCATCCACCATGCAGGCATAGATGAAGCTACTCACTACGGTTGAGCAAATGAAGATATCATAGGAGAAGCATACAGTTCAAAAATAGATTACTTCCATCTAGAGAAGAGTCATGGAAGTTACACAGAGACTACATATTGTGCAGGATGAAGCCTGCATGATTTTTGAAAAGATTGAAGGACAAGGTTCACAACTAGACCAAGTGGTTATGATAGTGGAACAACGCTTGGAAGGGCTTGTTATAGAGAAAATGATTCAAGAGTTCACCAAGTAGGAAGCTCTAGTGAAGTAGCAAGTCGAGGCATCTCGAGATAATCTCGAGGCCTTTGAAGCAGCGTTGCCTAGATCTGAGTGACTCGAGACGAGTCACAGGTGAGTGTTGGGGGCCTGTTGGACCTTGACCAAGTTTTGAGGAAACATTGGTCATGTTTGACCACTTTTGGGACTTCAATAGGCTCATCAAAGATGGAGCACTAGGTAGAGATGAGATCATGGGATCTCATTTGTTTTGTGAGCTTGTGGAGCCAACAAAGGGTTTACTAGGGTTTATGTAATATGTCGGCCCATGGGTTTACCCATGATTAGGCCTGTTTGTAAATGTGTAAACAATTAGCTAAGCAATATAAGAAGGGGTTGTTTTCTGGTTGTCTATGTGCATGATACGTTGTAAGTGTTAATTTTAGCCTAATGCAAGAGGTTGTAAGTTGCTTTGTGCAAGTAGACTGCGTAAAGTAAGGTTTTGTGCTACTAAGGAGTTGGCTCTGTGCCTTGACCTAGTTTTGGGAAGGAGGATCTGGTGCACATCACCCAGATCTCCTGTCCTATGTGGATTTTGGCTCTATGGATTTGTGCATAGGAGTAGATAAATGTAAGAAGATTGAAGAATAATAAATAATAGGAAGAAGTTGGTGGACGTAGCCCCACACCGGGGTGACCCACGTATATCCTGTGTCTTGATGTGCTTTGTGCGATGTGAATTATGTTGTTTATCTACTTAGTGTTGTTGTTATAAGGTATGATGAATGAATTTGATGTTGTTTCTTAGTTATTAATGGTATTAAATATAAATGAATGCTAGATCTGAGCTAATGCTATGTGCTAAGTGATTTAAATTGCTTGATCTTTATTGTTACTGCGCTGATATGTAATAAGGGTTTAATCTGCGATGTGAATGAGACTCATGAAATAATGCATATTGTTGTCTAAGCTCTCTGCTAAGTGTTGTAATCATAAATCTGTGTCCCATCTTGGTTGTAGAAACCTGAATCCTGCAACCCCCTCTGCCTCTAGCTCAGGTGATACTTCATCTGCTTCGTAGGTGTTGCCGAAACGATTGGTAGTTAGGGTTTTGTTGGTGTGTTGTTGAAGTGTTGAACCCTGGGTCTTCCCATGTTTCAACATGTTGACATCAATGAAAACCAACCCAATTAATCAACATGGCCCACTCTTCCCTTGACGAAAGAAGAAAATATTAGTGAGATAACATGGACTAAGGGATGTTGGGTATGTGTTATATTCTTTGCATGTGTGTGTGTGTGGGTGTGTCAGATATTTTTAGCGGATTTGTAAATTAATCTCGGATTAAGGGATTAGGTTTTTGGTATCTACGGAATACCTAAAAACATTGTATATATTGTATGGCGAATGGTGAAATTCAATATAATGAAAATAAGAAAGGTTTTCCCGGTTGAGGGTTTCTGGTATAAAATCTCTGTGTACTGTGTATGAGACATTGATTAATTTTTGTATTGCTCAAGAATCTATATGCATTTCTTTACTTCACAGGTTTAAAACTTACATGTGGTATCAGAGCTCGTTTTTGGCTTCAGAGGGACACCTTTGTTGCTGAGGGTTTGGCTCGGTCTTGATAGATCAAGTTTATCTTGG
>JZKD02S2047157.1:274075-292120 GCA_000966675.3 Picea glauca | reverse complement strand
CTTTTTACTTCAGCACCAACTGAGTGAAGGCACCAACCTTCAGATTCTACAAGCACCCACTTGCAAAGAAAGAGACATATGTCTCCCTAGCACCACCCTACCACCCTAATTTGCCGAAATAAATATTGCTTAAAACAACTTGTTCATTCTGATATAGCTTGCTTACCCTTTCTGCTGATCTTCTCTGTATTCTTCACTGTTTCCGATTTGCTGCTCTGCCTCACTGTCTTCTGCAGCCCATCCTCAACTTGTTCTCCTGTCATGCAAATTCTCCTCCTTTTCTCACATCCAGAGCACTCCCTCTTTCTCACTTCAACAACATCTATTCATCTCTGTTCCAGCGCATTATATAGATTCACCACATGCAGAGTCTTTCCTTGCGTGTCTCAACTCCAACTATTGTTTTCCTTTCTTTCATTCTTTTTCCTGCTTTTCGCATGCCAGCATTCTCCTTGATTTTCTGAACTGACACTTTGCATGCCTTTTCTACGCATGCCACATCATGCAACGCTGTGTTCCTCCTGTCTTAACTGCCAGTCTATTTTTAGACTGAAAGTCTTTCTGCTTTTCTCAACTCCAACTGCAGTTTCCCTTTTCATTTTATTCTTTCTTCTGCTTTTCGTGTGCTAGCATTCTCCCTGATTTTCTGAGCTAGATCTTTACTTGCCTCCTCTACGCATGCCACTTTCATCATCTGCGTTTCAGCATCTGTGTTCCAACATTTGTGTTTTAGCATCTACATTTCAGCATCTGTGTTTCAGCATGTGTGTTTCAGCATCTGCGTTTCAGCATCTGTGTTCCAGCATGTGTGTTTCATTATCTACGTTTCAGCATTTGTGTTTCAGCATCTACGTTTCAGCATCTGTGTTCCAGCATGTGTGTTTCATTATCTACGTTTCAGCATTGTGTTTCTGCATCTGTGTTTCATCATCTACGTTCCAACATCTGTGTTCCAACATCTGTGATTTAACTTCTGTGTTCCATCTCTATTTCAGCACTTGTGTTTTCAGCACTTGTGTTTCAACACTTGTGTTCCAGCACTTGCGTTTCAACATATGTACCATTACTGTGTTTCATCTGTTACAGTACTGTGTTTCAGCATAAGTTCCAGCTCTGTTTCAGCACTTGTGTTTCAGCACTTGTGTTTCAGCACTTATGCTCCAGCACTTGTGTTTCAGCACTTGTGTTCCAGCTTCTGTTGTGTGTGCTCCATAACCAACCGATTGCCATCAATGACAACTGTGACCATCTGCGTCATCTCTTCTATAGCCAAAATTCCAACATTCCCTTCCTCTTTTTGGGGTATATTTGTTTTTTTTTCGTCTTTTTCAATAATTTTGGAAAGCTTGAAAAAGAATAAAAGAATGCTACATTACAAAGGAGGAATTAGTGTCGCAAACATACTAGTTCTAGGCGCAAATACAAGACTAATGTTCAGAGCAAGGACATTTGGAAAAATGCCTCCCAGGGCCAAAGGTGTCAAGACGCAAAGGCAAAGTGCTACAGGGCTTGCGTATAAGGCATGCTTCAAATGGTTCAGTTGAGAGAAACATGGAGCCGACATTATGCCAAAGATGCAGGTATGTAAACTTGATTAATAAAACACACAATGGTAACGTTCTTCGATGTAATTTTAATGAGCCTAGAGAAGGTAAGCTCGGTGGTTTTTCATATTTAGAGAGTTTGAAAAAATCTAAAAGGAGACTCTGCTGGGTACATTTTTAAAATATAGTCTAGTTAGCTTGAAAATGGGGCAAAATCACATAGACCAGATGTCTATTCAAAACCAATTTAATGAGTGTGATAAAGACAAGGTCACTCGACAATTTTTTCATTTTTAAGGAGTTTGAAAAAATCTTAACTATGGAATCCATCAGGAATGTTCTTCTGGACCATTTTAACGAGTGTGAAAGAATAAGGTCACTCGACGATCTTTTCAATTTTAGGGAGTCTGAAAAGAGCTTAACTATGGACTCCGTGGGGGTTCCTTTTTCGTAAATTTATTCCCTCAGGCCCGAAAAAGGGGTAAAATTATACTTGAGGATACTTTTCTAGAGAACTGAAGCTCCTAGAGTATACCTTTGTTCGTCCAGTTGACCATCCAGACCGAAAAAGTGCTAAACTACCATCGGACAGATGTGACCTCAAATTTCAGTTTAATGAGCGTGAAGGTAAACAAGATCGCTCGACAATATTTTCATGTTTAGAGGGTCTGAAAAGGGCTTAAGAGAAGACCCATGGGGGATACGACTCATTTATGAAATTGGTTTAGGTAGAACTCACTTCTAGGCTCGGACCAAGAGTCTCTTCGATAGTCAACTTGGAAAGTCTCCCAAAAGGTAAGAAAACACAAACCACGGTGTAAGTCCTCCTGCGGTATAGAAACCGTAGTCATGGCTACAAGGATAGCCTCATTTGAAGGCAATTCAAAATACAAGAAATCACACAAATGAGGGTCGACAGTAAATAAGGGTGAAGTAAACTGACCATAATCCATATGACGGTGGAGGTTCTGTCCAGGATTGGCAGAGTCTATCAATGAATAATCATAAGCACAAGGGCTTGAGGATCTACAAACAATGAGATCAGACTCAGAAGGATACTCAAGCTCACTTGGAATAAGAGAGGGAAGCAAGGGCTCCCATGCCCCCATTGGATAAACTAATGGATCAATTGTTGATTCCAAGTCTTAAGAAGGGAAACATGATTGCACAAGTTCTTGCTCAGAAGCATTTGAACACTGAGGATAAGATGCCACATAATTAACCCGTGGCAGGGTGGAGTCTACACGAACACTAGGAACATATAAATGGGCAGCCTAAACTAACACTGAATTAGGATGGTGATTATTATATGCTAGCTGGTCAATAGTGACAATGCTTCCATTGTGGGGGAAATGCATCACCTGGAAGAGCGTAGATACCACAATGTTCATAGAATATACGTATTCACGTCCAAGAATCATATTGAAATCTAACGGGCCTTGCACCACAATAACATCGAAATGGACAATCTTCCCACCTAACGTGATAGGCAATTGAGGAAGAACCCCCAAATATTCACTAGGACATTTGTCAAAAACCAACAACTCATGCGAAGAAGACACAAGCTTGGGAGATACCAATACTTTGCAAACCGAGAAGGATAAAATACTTGCAGAGGCTCCTTCATCCACAATACATCGATAAATGTTTGTTGAATTAACTTCAACCCTTATTTGAAAAGGTGCAGAAGGAACACGAGGCTCAAAAAGATCATTCCAATCAAAGGAAACCATCCTAGGGCTTGGAGGGGGTGTGCTCGGAGCGAGCATAATGCCCCCTTGTTATGAAAGTATGGAACTAGAAATGTTGAAAAAATAGTCTATAGACACTTCACTCCCCAAGAGAGGAGTGGGATCAGCTGAAGATGGAATCAATGTGACCACTTTGGTAGACTCGACACTCTTCAAGAGAAGAGTGGGATCAGCTGAAGATTGCAACGACGTGACCACTTTGCTAGAATCGACACTCTCCAATAAAAGAGTGGGATCAGTCGAAGATCGAGACGACGTGATCACTTTCTCAACCAATGACTGCATAGGATACAAGACTACATGGTCTAAAGGCAACTCACCCCTCAAAAGAGGAGTGGGATCAACTAATGACTGCATCGACATGACCACTTTCTCAACCAATGACTTCATAGGCTAAGAGAATACAAGGTCTAAAGGCACCTCACCCCTCAAAAGGGGAGTGGTATCAGTTGATGACTGCATCGGCATGACCACTTTCTCAACCAATGACTGCATAGGCTGAGAGACTACAAGTTCTAAAGGCACCTCACCCCTCAAAAGAGGAGTGGGATTAGCCTATGACTACATTAGCGTGACCACTTTCTCAACCAATGGCTGAATAGGCTAAGAGGAAACCTCAGAAGACTGAGAATCAGAAGGGATTGCAGACATAGACCACAATATTTGTACCTCTGGAATTCCAGGGCATAGATGAGTAAGGTGATCTCCCTTGCAAAGCTTACAAGGGAACTTAGGCTTACGTCCTATTCGTCTAGGTTTCTCAATGGAATCAATACACCCATCATGACTGGAAGTGGCTGGTTGCACATCTCCAACATGACTTGCAAAGGTTGGTGATGGGTCGATAACATGACTCGCAGAGGCTACAGACCTATTTCCAGTATGACTAGTAGTGATCAGAAATTCCCCCCCAGCATGACATGCAGAGGGTGGGTGCTTTCCCCCAGCATGAATTGCATAGACTGGGTGTTGGTATTCAACGTGAATTGTAGAGGTTGTTGACCTATCTCCAACATGACTCGCAGAGGTTGGTGATTTCTTCTTCATATTCTTCCTCTTTCTATTTCATTTATACTTCCAATTACTAGTAACTGTACTTTCACCAGAGGCGGGAGAAGGAGGAGTAGAAGAATTTGGTGATGAAGGAACATCAACATGGTGCCCATGACTTAAGGTGCATAAATAAAAAGCATCAAGATCATTCGAGACATTTGGAATGGTACCCAACCAAACTGGTAGTCCCACATTCAACCCATGAATGTACAAAGTGGCCATCAAAGGGACACCAACATTTCCAAAGAAGGGAAAAGCACAAGAATCCGCTTGCAAAGGGGTTCCTTGGTTGGTATGGTCAAGAAATTTAGCCATGAATATATTATGTAGAGTTTCTCCCCTTATGGGATCATTCAAATATGTAAAAGTCTCACACACTGACTCTGAAGAACCAGTGTTATCAAAACAATGCCTATAAAGAGGCATCTCCACGTTTCTAGGCGGAAGATTGAAAATTCCTCTCAACTGGCAGAGTGGGCGGTCTACCACCCTAGGTCAGAGAGCCAAATCCATGACTGAATAACTCACTATGAAAAAATAGGGAGCACATAACACACACTAGAAAAAATCCTAAAGGAAAATCAAGCAAATGACTAACTAGTTGGAAGAATAGTTACACCAAACAACACTAGAGAAACTTACCGGTGCAAGTGCAACTCGAATAAAGAAGCACCCTCCAGATATAATTTGCAAAGCGTGGCTCAATGTATACCCTAGGTACTACAGTATACCCCCGCGGTCACCTGTGTAAGTCCCTGAAGTAAAGGCAACTAGGTTTCCAGCTCGTGAACAATCACCAGGTGGGTAGAGTCAATGGTCGGGTGGACCGCAATGAGTAGGGTATCAAGCCCAAAACCTATCAAGGGTATCGAATGAAAGTGTTCTGGAAGAAAACTAAGTACCTTGAATGGATTTGAGACCCATGAAGCTCCATGGAAAATGTGGTCAACTAAATTTCAAGACAAGTCCTCTATATGTGTTCCCCACTACGCTTGGTCCGACTTTGGAGGGGTTATCTCCGCTACCTTTCCGCATGCGACCTCGTGTTTAGCCGCTGTGTTAGTGGGGGGTCCCAGATAATTCTACACTCCTTAGCATAGACTCGTATGTTTGTTTTATAGCCTTGAAGAGTTTCCACTCCAACCTAAATCAAGGCTCTAGCCTAATCTAGTTGATGGACCCTACAAACAAAAAGTCTAGTAAATTTTAATTAGCGTTCTTTTTACTGGCTTGATTTAATCAAAAGGATACAGTAGTGAAATTGATGTTGTTAAGAATATTTTAGAAAAAATAAATGATAAGAACACTAGCAAAGAAATATTATCTTTCTTATTTTTTATTTTTTGAAATGCTTTTAAAATTAGAAAAAGAAACACAACGCTATGCTAATTTCTTTTTCTTTTTCAAATAACAATGCAAAGAAAATGTTAGGAAAGAAAGAGATCTAAAAAACTAAGTTTTTTTGTATATTCTCTTCCAATCAAAGAAGAAATAACAAAATATTCTAAAAGAAACCAATGAATGCACGATTCATGGCCCCCCCCGGCCATGAGGGGGATTTGTTTTTTAAATGCAACTCATTTTTCTTAAAATTTCAAGGTAAAAATAAGTTAAAAAATCTAGAAAACGCAAGAAATATTCTTAATGAAAAATAAATCTATAATATATTCCAAACCTAGGCTAAGATGCTATGACAGAGACCACATTCAGACAAGAAAGACAGTGGGAAGTAAAAACTTGATAGGGATGAGGATGATTGCCTCCAAAAAAAATTCTGGACAGGTACATGATTGTCTCTTTAACATATAGCATGCATACGTAGGTTGTAGAAGGGCAGGGCATGTGTGCACATAGGTAGACCCACTGCAGGCCATGTGTGCCTCTGAAATCCTTCAAAAAAAAGAAAATAAGCAGCTAAGCTTCAACAGAGGATATTGGTATTGAACACCAGGACCCCTTAAAGGTAAAATAAAAATAAAAATAACTTACTTTAACACAAAGAGGGAAGAAAAATATAGCGAAACAAAGCTAATCCTGGGGTTTTTACCTAACTATGGACTATTCAATCAGAGACCTAGAAGGTCCCAAAAGATCTCTGAGAAGGATCACTTCTTCTTGGGAGAGGATGACTGCCTCTTACTAAGAAGGATTTGTTGGGATCTCAAACACACAGCTAGCACTTCATCAGCAGACGTACATACATGGGTTGACTAAAGGCAGGGGGCATGCATACACGTGTTGTCTCACTACAGGGTGCGTATGGCTCTTAAGACTCTCAAAAAATAGAAAATAAATTGTCTCGTAAGTAGAATAGGGACGAATGGTATTGCGAACCAGAACCCTTGAACACTCAGACTTCTTGCAGAAACTCAAAAAAGGCAATAAAACCAATTTCAAAATACCCAATAAAAAATCCCCAAAGAACCCTAGTGACTCCCCAGTATGGTCACCAATTCTGTTGTAGGTGGGAATCCCTCCTATGGACTTAGTATTCAAGGGCTCTAATCATGCATGCAAAAAATGACCATTTCAAAGGCTTCTACTCTTTCCTATTCTCCCAACACAAAACCCCACATTCATGCAATACAAAGGTGTAAAGAAGATTCGGTAACTCTACCTTGAGTCCTTCACTTTGATGTCGATCCCTTTGATTTCACTCGCTCTTTGATTGAAAGCCTCCTCCCAAATATGACCTACATTCACACATGAAAAAACAAAAAGATGCGAACATGCATTTCATATACTAATTGTTGGGTTAGTTGGGACAATATCATAAAATAAATATTCAACTTGAACACATGATATGGAAAGACGAGAAAAGTATTCCTTTTTTATTAATTTTCACAAGAGTAAACTTACAATATGTTGTCGGCACTGCTCCTCGAAACTGGTCCTGGGCTCCTCTTCAACTGTCCTCCAACTTCTTTGCTCTATACTTCTCTTTGCACAAGGATGGCTAAAGGTTGGGACAAGGGGAATGCTCAATTGGGTATAGTTTCTTTACTATGATTTTCCTTTTTTCAAATGGGAACCTTACCCCTTCTTTTATAGGCTAGAAGGAGCTAGGTATTTGGTAGAATGATCGACCATGCATGGCTGAAAGGTTTAGTTAACTTACCCAAATATGTTTGTTCCATCAACAACTTTCCTTTTTTCGTGCTTTTGTAGGTACATGTGGGCTGTTGAGGCAGCTAGTGTGTGCATGCGTGCAGTAGTGGAGTAGGGAATGCGGGCCTTTAAAAAGGATGTTTTTAAGAAGAGTTGTTCAATACTGGCTTGGCAAAGAAGGAATATGAGATGGCCTGATGTCAGGTAAGCATGTCAAGTGCAAATTAGGGTTATAACACTTTTGGTTGTGGTACATGTTGGGTACATGGTTGAGACAAGTAGTTTATGAGTTGGCACATACATGAGGTGTATAGTTGATGATGTTGGTATATCTTGATGAGTGGTTGATACATGACTGGTACATACTTGGTACATGGTTGGAGGAACTTGTTAGTAGTATTGTTGACACATGTGTTGAGAAAAATATATAAATTGATCTTACTCAAGCATTTTCAGAATTTACTTGGCTAAAGTAAAGTAGATAGGAATATCACCATATGTTTATAGCCAACAAAAATAATATCCTAACTCACAAGTATTAATTATGTGTGCTTAGGCTAGTCTTTTATCAACAAAAATCTTGTTGGAAATTCATTCTTTTATGTATTTTCTGAATATATTGGTTGCTGAAATAAATGTTAAAACATAAGTAAAGACACCAAGATGATAATCAAGACAATTGAGACATAAAGAAATCCTTTATTTCATTCCAATTCACAAAAGATTCATTTTATTTACAAAATGTCATATAGAAATCTTGGACCAAAGTCAAACTTAGACATCCCCGATGGAACATACAAAAGGAACTCTGACAGAAAACCAAAATTGAATTCTAAAAGCTGGATTTTCTTGCCACATATTGCTTCCCACTCGACTTTGCACAATAGCCTTTGTCAACAATGAAAACTAGTTCACAAAAATACAAGTCTACACAGACTATCAAAGATAGATCAACACCTCTGAAGAACAAGTGTATGAATGATTTGATTCAACCCTGAATATTGTTGTCTACAATAAGACCTTGCTATCATAAAAGCGAAATAGGCTATGATGAATATATGAATGAATGAAAACCAAATTATCTCAACATAACTCAAAGATAAAACCTTAGCATCCTTCTACTTCTATCTTCCTCATGTTCCTCCCCTTACTTCTACTTTTAACAAATTAGAATTGGTTGAAGTAGTTGAACCAACTCATTAGTTAAACTAACTAAGAGTCAACTAACTTTAGTTTGGGGGGGGGAGTAATAATAATAATAGGGTCATAAATAAATAATAACTAGTAGGTGGGACCCCTTATGACATCCTTCAGTTCATAACAATCATAACCATCATAACATAATCCATTAGTTAAACAAACACACGCCCTTGTGCCTCCCCTCAAACACATTTATTTTTGGCAATTTTAGCTCATGAAATTTTAAAATATTTTAAAATAATACTCATAGATCCAAAATAAAACATGTTGTCCAAGATCAATGAATTCCACAGTCATAAAACAATAAATAACATAAAATTCAAAAGCCATATTTTCCAATCTGTGATGCAACCCTTCCTTGGTTGTTGCTGTCACCTCTTGATTTTCCTGAATTAGCCTTGGGTTGGGCAGAGTCTTTAGGATTTATCTCACTGATCACATGAGAACAATCATCCCTCAAATGCATCCGTGAAGACACGGATTTGTCAGAGTCATTGGAGGGTGAGGAAGGGGCAGCAATAGCTTTTCCTTTATCAAATGCATCGTGGGCTTTAGTCTTCAATATCTTGTTGGCGTGGGAGGATTGCACTGGCAAGTGGTTAGGGGAAACTTAGACAATGGGTTTCAAAGGTGGAGGAGCAGGCAAGGTCAAGTTGGGCCAGCCACGGTGTTGGGAGACTGTTGGGTGAACAATGTCCTACCACCCATCATTTTCAGGGAGTTTAGGCTGTAAAGATACATGAGGAGGCACAGGGATTCCCCGGGCTTGAGGCACTTGGAAAGGAGGCCTTTCATGCCTAGGTTGGACTATTCCCTTCCTAATCCAATTAAAGAATCTAGCATGAAACAATTGGCCAAGATCTTGTGAATCAACATCAAACTATATAGAGAACCTAGGCCTTCTTTGGCCTCAGTTCTAGTTACCTCTACCTCTGTTTCCTCCGCCATGGCTTCCTCGACTGAAGAAACTCATCCTGCATATGTAAATGATTAGAAAATAGTCATTTAAATAACCATGCATGAAAACTCTTAACAATACGAAATACATTTGGCTAAGAATGTGTTAGGCTTATGCAATCCAATCCATACAAATTGCTCTAATGTTAATCAACGAGCAGGGGGGTGAAACAATGTTTTGGGAAATGTGAGGGGTTTTTATTTAGCGAAAATATGATATAATGAAAGGGGAGAAGAGATGGTCACCGCTCAATGATAACAACAATCAACTATAAATCAACCAAATAAAACCTCACTGCAATCTACTCAACATAATTCCACTTCATCCACTTAACACATAAATTCTCTTGGCTATAATCAATATAAGAACATGGAGTGAAATACTGAATCTGGGATATTTGAAGGGTTTGTAATTAATGGAAAGTGAGATAATGAGAGGGGAGGATAATGATTACTGTTCATGAAATTGATCAAGTGATCCAAAAAACATTCCGCAGTAAGAATATATGCATCAACCAACAATCATATGACTGAGTAATAATTCCTGTGTATTTGACTAGTTCACTGTCCATTAATATCCAACATAGTGCCATTACAAAAAAGTAAGTATTTCACACAATTGTTAAGAGGTTCTGTTCCCTTTATTTACACATTTTTCATTTCATAATAGTCAACAACAACACTCATTCCCAATCTGTAATCATTAACATCCACCATTGTCGTACATTTATTCAATCCACATCTATATTTAAAGGTCATGTTTCCAAAATAATAATGAAGTCACTATTTATGCAATAGAGTCAATCAAGATCTGCAATGATATTCATTCCCATATATATATATGCAGTAAAAGACCAAAATAATCAAAACCTCACATGCCACGCCTGAAATGACAATTGACTATACAACCAACATCCATCATTTAGACACAGGCTATGCAGGAGTAAATTTCCAAGTCAATGTAACCATGCCACTGTAAAACAAAACAACTCAATGCGACTTAAAATATGATCCAAATATCCAACATGACTGTCATCAACAGTGGTCAATTTCAATAAATAACATGCTTAAAACTCTGAGAGTATCACTGAGTATAAAACAAACTATCCATACTACTCACATAGCACAACTAACCAAACTCCAGAATGCAACATTTCCACTTATCACAATAAACACACAGTCATGAAAATAACTCAATATATCGTGCTGAGGCTGTGTGCATTAATAAGTGGTTGGTTCATTTAAGTCACATCGTGATTCAATTAAGCCGTGCGCACTTAGGATTATTCAACCAACAACACAAGGATGCCATGAATATGCCTTCTATAGTTATCCAATTCTATTATCATTCAGTCCCAGGGAAACCATAGTTATCATGCCCCATGTTTCATTTTCAAAACACCATACACAGAACACAACCTGTGTGAGAAACCCTATGCATTCGTGACTAATGTCAACCATCAACCAAATCACCATAATTGTGAAACTAGTGACTGTACATAAACCAACAACTCGCCATTGTGGTAAAAATCAATGAACCGAACAAGCCATGGTAGCTATGTATACCCAAGCATCCAATAGAAACAGGTAGGGGCCCTTCTATTAAAACAGCTTAGTTTTTTTACATCAGGCAAGTGACTTCAAACTTTAGAAGAACATATTGGCAATGTAAGGTTCATGCTATTATCACAGAGGCAGTGACATAAATCCATACCAAAACGACTGCTTATACGACCAACGGTTGATCCCGTATTCAAAGTAATAGACCACCATAAGTGAAAAAAACTTGACAGGATCGACAGTCCCCCTATGCAACTCCAGTCTGGAGGATTAAGGGTTTTCACAGTAGCTTTCATAGGAGGAATGAAGATAACTTCAGTGAAACTTCGAGGCCAAAGGTGTACGCACAAGGAGGACTATGATGCTTGTGGACGAGAGGTAGTTCCCTGACAGGGATAAAAAGGAAAACACGGCTCTAGTTAAACCCATGAATCATGAAGACAATCATCTAGAAATGATTTAAAACAAAAACCTTCAACCAAAATGCAGTGGTAACAAATAATTATCACCCAGAAAGACTAACAACTTTGATGAACTTAAAACTATTACTACAGAACCGACCATTTTCGATTCAAAACCAAAATTCAACATAGTTGTAGCACTCAGGACAAACAAAGACCCACACAACTTAGCCAAAACCATTTCATAACCAGAGTGAAGTCAAGAATGGCCAAAATAGACATACATGTTAATCGAAATCCTTAAGATGAGAGGTGGTCGAGCGGTTTCACCCTGCTAAAAATATAGAGAGTGAACACAACAACAAGATCAAACAATAGTCCGACTAGGTTGGCGGCCAACAATACATGCCAACGAGCCCTCCCATTAACACCATTAATCAAACCATGCATCGAGAACATCAACATATTTAAACCATAGCATAATCCAAGTTCCATATAAAAATTCAACCATTCACATTATTACTTTGCCAAATGCACCACCCATATTCATATTGCCAATATAACTCAAATAAATCACATGACCACTATACAATCCAAGAGATCATGTATAGAATCATCACCAATAGCGTGATCAACATCAACCTAAACCATAGCATAATCACCATACATGTAGACTATATAAAATCGCAAAGCCATTACTTCCATGAGCCTGTTAGGGTCCCAACCCGGACATAGGTAGACCAATATATTCAGATGTAATAAAGGTCAATATTAATAAGGCCTTTCAATAAAATAGAATAAGGTGGATGTAAGAAGACCTAATAGAAGATTCCGCTTCTAGAAGGATCTTCCTCTATATGATTCTCTTGATAGACATATTTAGTATAAATAAGGGTCGAGGGTATGAAAACCCTAGCTTGGAGATTATTGTAATAGAGCGCTGGTCGACTGGAGGTTGTTCCCTCGAAGAGGCCCATGAACATTGCTTTCTTAATTATATCATTTCTATGTTATTGTGTAGATTATGCTGGTTATATTACTGTTATTCTACCATTTCTATCATTTTATTTCTGTTCTGCATACTTTTTATATCTGGTATATTACAAGTGGTATTAGAGCACTTTCCTTGGCAGAAATTTTGGGAATTTTTTTTCAGGGTAGAGACGTATTCCATAGTCTTTAAGCCATAGATATTTTTCGTTACGCACATAAACCCACGATTGAGGGATTCATACACAAAGGAAATACAAGTGGTTCTTAATCACACATCTGTTGGCCACCCTTGTAACCCCTGTTGGTACCCCTTCGAGTGGTAGCGCATCAGATAGCACCTGTGTACGAATCAACCTAGATTTCCTGAAGCCCGCTTTAGATAAACCGATCGGCCACCTAAATGCTATAGTGCCACCAAGAATAGCACTCGAGAAGATACTCTCTAGTACCTGGGTAGTCAGGTAGTACTGCTAAGGGTATGGTGTATCCTCCTTAGTTAGTGCCTTGAGATATTGGGCCGAGTACTATTGTTGGACCCCGCACGTATATCAGAGAGCTATAGCACAGGGAAAACCCTTGTCTGTAGAACCCTTGAATACCTAACCCTTGGGGGATAGAAACATAAACAAATTAAAACAGACAAGATCTATTTTCATGCAACTGTGTTCGGGTTGTCAAATCACTACACTTTTCTTACTGGTTAAGCATTTGAGGATTTCATCACTGCAGTATTATTCAGACCGGAGTATAACTCTGCAGGTGTAAATTTCTAGTATAAGTCTGGAAATGTTTTCACCATTATTTGAGACCTATTCCATTGGATTCATCTCTTCACCCTTATCACATTCATCCATATCATTTTTCAGCAAAACTTTTTACCCCGCCCGCCCCTTTTCAGTTCACCCATCCTCATGGCCCATACCCATAGCCAAGACCTGGAAGCTCGCTTCAACACCTTGCAATCTGGTCTCTTCGAGACCCAAAAAAAAGTAAAACATCTTAGTGCCAATGTTTCCTCCATCGATACAACTATCAATACAACCATAAATACAACCATGTAGTTCTCAATGGAGGAAGTCAAACAAGAACTGACCACCCAGATTGAATCTGTCTTTGCATCACTCTGCACCAAACTGAAGATCCCTACAGATGACACTTTCTCTGACGCATGTCCAAATACTGAAGATGAACATTCCTCCCATTCCCATACCTTTCAGCACCATCACTTTCAACATGACCTATGCCTTCTGCGGGTGGATGTGACCAAATTTGATGGCTCAGACCCCACTAGTTGGGTAACCCAAATGGAACATTATTTCTCTTTATACAGAATTACAGATGACTTGGCCAAACTCCAGTATGGTGTTCTCCATCTATATCAAGAACATTGGCAATGGTGGCAATGGAGAAAAACTTCCCATCAAGGGTATATTTCTTGGACCCAATTTGTGACTGAGATTTATGAATGCTTTGACATTGACACCAACCATTTGGGCCGTTTGACAAAGTTGAAACAATCAGGAACAATAGAAGACTTCATAGTTTCCTTTGAGTGCTTGGATTTTCGAACAGAGGGCATGACTGATTCTTTCTTTTGAGAGTGTTTTATCAGTGGCCTCAAGGATGATATTCGGGGCCATGTCCTCATGGATCGACCCTCGAGTTGGGTGGAGGCTACTAAAAGAGGTAAAGAAGCACAATAGGTTGTATACTCTCAAAACTGAAAACCCTCCTTTATCTCTCACCCTAAACCCGTAAATCCCACTACTCCCTCTGCCCCATTAAAGATCCAAAAAGTGACCAAAGATGAAATGGTTGAACGCCAACTCAAAGGCCTTTGTTATAATTGTGATGACAAATATTTCCCGGGCCACAAGTGTAAGGAACAAAAGATTTTTATGGCCATATCTGAGGATATTTCAGAACAGGATGTTGAAACTCCCCTTGTGTCTGAGTCACCTGAAATCACTGACATAACCCCTCCCTCAGACCCTCCCGAATGGAACCGGTCATTTCCCTCAATTCTCTCATTGACTTCTCCACTCCCCAAACCCTCAAGTTAATCGGTTACATCAAGCATCGAAAGGTCATCATTCTGGTTGATAGTGGAAGCACCCATAATTTTATTCATCACCGCATTGCCCAAGAAACTCATTTCTACATCCATGTCATCAGCAATTTCCAAATCATGATTTCCAATGGTGGTTCAATGAAATGTGGAGGGCACTGTGAAAATGTTCATCTCCAAATTGGTGACTACCACCTAAAATCCCATATGTTTGCTATCGACATGGGCGGTTGTGACATTGTGTTGGGTGTAGACTGGCTAAGAACTTTGGGTCCCATTCTCATGGATTTTAAGGAATTAACCATGCAATTTGACCAGGAAGGCCACCAATATAAATTCCAAGGCATCATTGTTAGTTCACCTGAGGTCATTATTTCCCATCGCATGGAAAAACTGCTCAAAAAAGGTCATTCTAGTGTCATTTCCCAACTCCATTCCATACAAGCAACAAAGACACCCCCGGTGCCACAAGACCTCCAAGCCCTTCTTTCTAAACATCAAATGGTATTTTCCACTCCCCAAGGACTCCCTCCTTCCCACGGTGTTCATGATCATTCCATTTTTCTTGTACCTGGAAGCCTTCCTCCCAATATCTGTCCGTATCACCACCCCTTTTCACAAAAAAATGAAATTGAGAAAATTGTCCAAGAACTCCTTAATGCAAGTGTTATCCACCCTATTACGATCCCTTACTCTTCTCTTGTAGTCATGGTCCTAAAGAAAGAATGTTCTTAGATAATGTGTCCTAACTTCCGTGCCCTCAACAAACTGACCATTAAAGACAAATTTTCCATTCCTGTCATTGATGACGTCCTTGATGAATTGAGTGGCGTCCAATTCTTTACTAAACTTGATCTTCGCTCGGGCTATCACCAGATACGTATGAAAGAGGCAAACATTCCCAAGACAGCCTTTCGAACTCATGAGGGACACTATGAGTTTTTGTTCATGCCCTTTTGCTTTTGTAATGCCCCCTCCACCTTCCAAAGCCTCATGAATCATGTCTTCCATCCCTTTCTCCATCATTTTGTCTTATTTTTCTTTGATGATATCCTCATCTATAGAAAAACTTGGACAGACCATCTTAGTCATGTGGATCGAGTTCTCCATCTACTCTCTCAACACCAACTTTTCCTAAAACAGTTCAAATGTGTTTTTTGTGCCTCAAAAGTAGAATACTTGGGTCATCTAGTTGGTAAGGATGGAATCAGGGTGGATCCAAAAAATATTGAAGCTATGAAAGACTGGTCGCACCCAAAGACTCTCAAAATCTTGCATGGAGTTCTGGGCTTAATAGGGTATTATCACAAGTTTGTTAAGAATTATGGAAAGATTGCAGCACCTCTCACTGCTCTCCTAAAAAAGAACTCTTTTACTTGGACTCCGGCCACTTCTCAAGCTTTTCAAACCTTGAAGATGGCCATGTGCACCACTTTGGTTCTGGCCCTTTTTAACTTCACAAAGACCTTTGTGTTGGAATGTGATTCCTCAGGGAAAGGTATCGGTGCTATCCTTATGCAAGAGGGTCGACCTTTGGCCTTCACCAACAAGCAACTATCTGAAAGGAATCTAGGCAAACCCATCTATGAAAAGAAAATGTTTTCTATTATGCATGTCATTGATCTGCGGTGCCCTCATCTCTTGGGGAAACGTTTCCAAATTAAGACATACCATCAAAGCCTCAAGTACTTTCTGGAACAATGCATTTCCTCCCCGGAGCAACAAAAATGGGTGACTAAGCTCTTTGGATATGATTATGAGATCATTTACAAGAAATACAAATACAATGTGGTGGAAGATGCACTGTCCCGAAAATATGAAGAAGGATCCCTTTTTTCTCTTTCCTTCATTGTACCAGATTGGCTCCAAGATTTTCACCAGGAATGGCTACAAGATCCCAAAAGTTTGCATCTAATCCAGCAATTGCAGACCAATGCTCCAGCTCCCCCAGGGTACTCTTGACTCTAGGATGAGCTTCTATACAATGACTGTTTGTATTTAAGTAAACAATCAAAGGTTAAATCCACAGTACTTTCTGAGCTTCATGCTACACCCATAGTGGGGCACGTCGGGTTCACCAAAACCTATGACAGGGTCAAATGTTCTTTTTTCTGGGATGGTATGAAATAGGAAATCCATAATTTTTTCACTGAATGTGATGTGTGTCAGTCAATGCAACAAGGGAGAAACAATCAAATCTCTGGGCACACTACAACCACTTCCGATTCCACCTGCTATTTGGAAGGATATCTTTATGGACTTTATTACTGGCTTACCCAAATCGAGAAATAAATCAGTCATAATGGTGGTTGTGGATCGCCTTTCTAAGTATGCTCATTTTGGTGCTCTTCAACACCCATTTACTGCATCCACGGTGGCTCAAATTTTCATGGACCAGGTCTTCAAGCTTCATGGCATGCCGCACTCTATTGTTTTTTATTGTGACCCAACTTTCACAAGCAATTTTTGGCAAGAACTGTTCAAGCTACAAAGCACCCAATTGCATCTCATCACAAATTATCATCCCCAGATTGATGGTCAAATGGAAGTTGTCAACAAATGTTTGGAAAGATATATGAGGTGTTTTGCCTCTTAAAAGAAAAATCAGTGGGCTCAATGGTTACCCCTAGCTGAATGGTGGTACAACACTTCTGACCATACAACTACACGCATGACTCCTTTTGAAGCGGTATATGGACAGAATCCACTTTCAGTTCTCTCATACTTACCAGGTACCTCGAAGGTCCAGGCGGTTGACCAAAAACTTACAGTTCAAGAGGATATTCTCCGTACCCTCAAAGAGAACTTGGTCATGGCACATAATCACATGAAGCAACAAGCAGATCAAGGTCACTCTGAACACCAATTTGCAGAAGGGGATCAAGTGTTTCTATGACTGCAACCATACAAGCAAACTTCCCTCAAGGCCGATCATTGTCAGAAGCTAGTGCCCAAATTTTATGGTCCTTATACAGTTCTCAAGTGTGAGGGACAAGTCACCTATCAGTTAGCTCTGCCCAGTCATTTGAAGCTACATCCTGTTTTTCATGTTTCATGCTTAAAGAAGGTGATTATAACTAGGTGCCAAATTCAAACCAACCTTCTCGAGTTAGCTAAAGAAGGATCCATTTGGCTACAACCAGAACTAGGTTTGGACCAACATGAATGTCGCCTGCATCAGAGAACCATCAAGGAAGTGCTAGTCCAGTGGAAAGATACAACTCCAACATATGCCACTTAGGAACCAACTACCATTCTGCAACAGTTTCCACATCTCAAGCCTTGAGGACAAGGCTGTTTTTAAGGGGGCGGACATGTTAGGGTCCTAACCCACACATAGGTAGAGAAATATATTCAGATGTAATAAAGGTCAATATTAATAAGGCCTTTCAATAAAATAGAATAAGGTG
>JZKD02S2047157.1:249692-267520 GCA_000966675.3 Picea glauca | reverse complement strand
AAAATATTTCAAAATAATACTCATATATCCAAAATAAAACATGTTGTCCAAGATCCATGAAGTCCACAGTCATAAAACAATAAATAACATAAAATCAAAAGCCATATTTTCCAGTCTTTGATGCAACCCTTCCTTGGTTGCTGCTGTCACCTCTTGATTTTCCTGAATTAGCCTTGGGCTGGACAGAGTCTTTAGGATTTATCTCACTGATCACATGGGAAAAATCGTCCCTCAAATGAATTCGTGAAGACACAGATTTTTCAGAGTCATTGGAGGGTGAGGAAGGGGCAACAATAGCTTTTCCTTTATCAAGTGCATGGTGGGCTTCAATCTTCAATCTCTTGCTGGCATGGGAGGACTGCACTAGCAAGTGGTTAGGGGCATCTTGGACAATGGGGTTCAAAGGTGGGGGATAATGCAAAGTCAAGTTGGCCCAGCCACGATGTTGGGAGGCTGCTGGGTGAACAATCTCCTTCCACCCATCATTTTTAGGGACTTCAAGTTGTAAAGAGACATGAGGAGGCACAGGGATGCTAGGGGATTTGGGGGCTTGGAAAGGAGGCCTTTCAGGCCTAGGTTGGTCTATTCCATGCCCAATCCAATTAAATAATCAAACATGAAACAATTGGCCAAGATATCCCGAATAAACATCAAAATGTATAGAGAACCTGGGCCTTCTTGGGCCTTGATTCTAGTTACCTCTACCTATGTTTACTCAAGCGTGGCTTCCCCAACTAAAGAAACTCATCCCGTAAATGTAAGTGATTATTATATAGTCTTTTAAATAACCATGCATGAAAACTCTTAAAAATACAAAATATATTTGGCTCAGAATGTGTCAGGCTCATGCAATCCAATCCATACAAGTTGTTCTAATGTTAATCAATGAGCACAGGGGTGAAAAGTGTTATAGGAAATGTGAGGGGTTTGTATTTAGATAAAATATAATATAATGAAAGGGGAGAAGAGATGGTCACTTCTCAATGATAACAACAATCAATTGTAAATCAACCAAATAAAACCTCACTGCAATCTACTCAAGATATTGCCACTTCATCCACTTAATACATAAATTCTTTTGGTTGTAATCAATATCAGAATAGGGAGTGAAACACTGAATCTAGGATATGTGAAGGGTTTGTAATTAACAAAAAGTGAGATAATGAGATGGGAGGATAACGATTACTATTCATGAAATTTATCAAGTGATCCATAAAACATTTCACAGTAAGAATAGATGCATCAACCAACACTCAAATGACTAAGTGATAATTCCTGTGTATTTGACTAGTTCACTATCCATTAATATCCAAGATAGTGCCATTAATAAACAATAAGTATTTCACACAATTTTTAAGAGGTTTTGTTCCCTTTATTCACACATTCTGCATTTCATAACAGTCAACAACAACACTCATTCCCAATCTGTAATCATTAACATCCACCATTGTCATACATTTATTCAATCCACATCTATATTTAAAAGTCATGTTTCCAAAATAATAATGAAGTCACTATTTCTACAATAGATTCAATCAAGATATGTAATGATATTCATTCCCATATATATATGCAGTAAAAGACCAAAATAATCAAAATCTTACATGCCACGCCTAAAATGACAATTGACTATACAACCAACAACCATCATTTAGAGACGGCCTATGTAGGAGTAAATTTCCAAGGCAATGTAACCATGCTACTGTAAAACAAAACAACTCAATGTGACCTAGAATCCAAGCCAAATATCCAACATGAATGTCATCAACAATGGTCAATTTCAATAAATAACATAGTTAAAACTCTTAAGGTATCACTGAGTATAAAACAAACTATCCATACTACACATAGAGCGCAACTAACCAAACTCCACACTGCAACATTTCCACTTATCACAATGAACACATAGTCATGACAATAAATCAACATATCGTGCTGAGGTTGTGCACATTAATAAGTGGTTGGATTGTTTAAGTCACACCGTGATTCAATTAAGCTGTGTGCATTCAGGCTTATTGAACCAAAAACACAAGGATGTCGTGGATATGTGTTCTATAGTTATTCAGTTCTATTATCTTTCAGTCCTAGGGAAACCATAGTTATCATGCCCCATGTTTCATTTCCAAAATACCATACATAGAACACAACTTGTGTGAGCAACCCTAAGCATTTGTGATCAATGTCAACCATCAACCAAATCACCATAAGTGCCAAACTAGTGATTGTACATCAACCAACAACTCCCCAATGTGGTAAAAATCAATCAACCAAACAAGTCGTGGTAGTTGTGTATAGTCACACATCCAATCAAAATGGGTAGGGGCCCTTCTATTAAAAAAACTAAGTTTTTTGACATCAGGCAGGTGACTACGAACTTTAGAAGAAGAAATTGACAATGTAAGTTTCACACTATTATCATAGATGCAATGATGGAAAGCCATACCAGCACGACCGACTGCTTATACGGCCAATGGGTGATCCCATATTCAAAGTAATAGACCACCATAAGAGGAAAAAGCTTGATAGGCTCGACAGTCTCCCTATGCGACTCCAGCCTGGAGGGTTAAGGGTTTGCATGGTATCTGTCATAGGAGGAACGAAAGTAACTTCAATGAAACTTCAAGGCCAAAGGTGTATGCACAAGGAGGACTATGATGCTTGTGAATGAGAGACAGTTCCTTGATAGGGCCGAAAAGGAAAACAGGGCTCCAATTAAACACATGAATCGTGAATATGACCATCCAGCCATGATTTAAAACAAAACCCTTCAAGAAAAATGCAGTGGTAACAAAGAACTATCAACCAAGAAGACTAACAACTTTGATGAACTTAAAACTATTACGACAGGACCATCCATTTTCCATTCAAAACCAAAACTTCACACAGTTGTAGCACTCTGGAGAAACATAGACCCACACAACTGAGCCAAAACCATTTCATAACCAGAGTGAAGTCAAGAATGGATAAAAGAGACATACATGTTAATCAAAATCCTTAAGACAAGAGGTGTCCGAGCGGTTTCACCTTGCTAAAAATCCGAAGCGTGAACACAACAACAAGATCAAACAATAGTCTGACTAGGGTGGTGGCAAACGGGAAGGGTAAAGGTGACATGTAGTAAATGCACGTCGCCTCCACCCATATCTCATTTACTCAACAGTTCATTACAAAAATCCCTCCCATTAACACCACTAATCAACCCATGCATCGAGAACATCAACACATTTAAACCATAGCATAATCCAAGTTCCATATAAAAATTCAACCATTCACATTATTACTTTGCCAAATGCACTACCCATATTTATACTCCCAAAATAACTCAAATAAATTGCATGACCACTATACAATCTAAGATATCATGTATAGAATCGTCACCAATAGCGTGATCAACATCAACCTGAACCACAACATAATCACCATACATGCAGACTATATAAAATCGCAAAGCCATTACTTCTATAAGCCACTAACGTCCATAGCATATGTATATCAACTATCGATTCCATTAACCCACACATAACCATTGCATTATCACCTTTCCAAATGTGCCACTATAATTTCCACCATATGCATATAAAAATGTAAATTAACACAATTTCATAGCCATTTCCTTATTAGCTAGGGTTTAGTAATAATCAACAAATATTTTATGCATGTAGTATTGCAGAATTAGGTCCTTTTTCACTCATTGTAATACTTTTCCTTCTTCAAAACTACCCTTTAAGTAATTTTACTAACATGTTTGTTATGTAGGTGTAATATGAACAATCACCATTAATGAATAACAGGTTGTAGTCACATGAAGGGACAACATCACAAAAGCTCAACCCATATCAACATAAACCATATAAACCTCTGTAGCACCTCTTCATAACATAAAAAATGAACAAATCTGTTCTCCAATAATTCAAGGGGGTCCCACCTACTAGTATTATTTAGTTTTATAATAATAGGCTTTAGCAACACTTTGCGGGCGAAACTATGTTGACGTTTTCAATCATCAACAACATGGTTTATGGATGATGTAGCATAATTTTATTATTAGAAGCACATATTGATCTTGGTGATGATTATGAGTTGTTGCGTTATGCTTCATTGATGCACATCCTTGAGAGTTGTCCTGGTGATTGATCTTGGTGAGTAGATCTTATTTGGTTGATAAGATTGATGAGACAGGTTGTTGTGATAGGTTGTTTGGAAAATTTGTTGTGACAGGTTATTTGTATAGGTTTGGTGCATGGTTGATGCACTTGTTCATGGTATAGGTTTTGGTATAGGTTGGTGCATGGTTGATGCACCTGTTTATGGTACAGGTTGATTACAGGTTGAGGTACAGGTTGATGCATGGTTCAGGTTCATTGGTACAGGTTTACAATAGTATATCTCACAGTGATAATATGACATTGGTTCCATCATTCTAATTCTACTTCAGGGCGGTTGGATGGGGCAAGGACAAGCGGTTTTATCCACCTTCCGGTTGTATCCGAAGAACATAGGGGGTTGTAGCCTCCTTCTGATTGTATCCAAAGAATTGGGGAGTTGGAGCTTCCCTTAGGTTGTAGCCTGAGAAACTAGGGGGTTGGAGCCTCCTTCCAGTTGTAGCTGGAAAACAAAGGAAGTTTGTGCTTCCAATGAATGTAATTATTCAAGACATATAAGAAAAAATATTCCATGGTTTTCTCCCGCTTTGGGTTTCCATGTAAAACAATGGTGTACTATGTATGTGTATGATTGTTCATTTGTTCATTTCTTATTTACTCTGAAGCTATTGGATGATAAGGCTACATTGATATAACACTTTGATTATATTGTTAAAAAGGATTAAATTTCTCTATTACTAATTCACCCCCCCTCTCAGTAATCCAACAATAGACACATCTACAGTGTTTCATATCTTATGATTTCCCCATCAAGGAAAAATTGTCACTGTTGACCAATTTGACTATATAACTCCATATCTCCACAATGTTGAAGTGAATAATGTCCCTTTTTTAAGACATTCTATTATCGAGAGTGTAAGAGTAGGTCTTCTTAAGGATTCCTCGCTCATGGGGATATTTCATTTACCCTCTCTTACCACCTCAAAGGTTTCCACATTAAATATGATCTCGATTCTAGTGAAACAATCCCTAGAATCATATGATCATTTGGTAGTACCTGGTCTTCATGAGCATAGTTCTTTTCCTATGTAAATCTCATTAAAAAATGAAAAATATGCTTATGAGCATAGTTCATTGTCTCTGTCAAGCTCGTTGAAAAGTGAAACAAATCTCCCTCCCTTTGAATCAAGTCTCACTCTGGATCGAATACTTGAACCTTCTTTTTCTCCACCTAGTGAAAATGTTCCTATTAGTAACCAAATTCCTAAACAAAGAAATAAGAAGAGTTGTCGAAGGAAATGATGCTTGGGGGGCAGGTCTCCAACCTCTGGACATCATGCTGGAGAAAAGTTGCTAGCTTATGCTGGGGGAAAAACACGACTAGATAAATACGCTACTAGAAGTGATCCTCGTTTGGGGGTCATTCCCATCGTAATGTAGTAGTCTTTTCTAGAACGAGCTTAGTCTTTGTTCTTTCTCATGCTCATAAATACATGATAATAGGTTACTGAGATCATTCTTTGTTATTTATTGTGCTTGTTAAAACATGAGAATAGGTTATCGAGTATACTTTCATCTCTTTTTCAGACTCGTAAAATCTATATGAAAAAGAAACTCTTTGGAGTTTCCTTTAAGCTCTTTTCGGACTCCCTAAACATGAAAATGTTGTCGAGTGAGCTTGCTTCCTTTTGCACTCATTAAAAGGTTTGAAATGGAATCTTTCAAGTGGTATTTTATCTCTTTTTCAGCCTCATGAGACTAATTATGAAAAATGAATACCCTAGTCAAGCATGATTAGAAGAGTTCTCCCCTGTATTGTTTTACACTTTTCCGGGCTTGGGAGACTAAATTTATGAAAAGGTCATCTAAAAAGTCATCTTTAATTTCTTTTCAGACTCTTTAAACATGAAAAACCACCAAGTTTACCTTCTTTGGGCTCATAAGACTATGCATCAAAGGACCTATGTGATTCAAATCTCTAGGACCCATACAAGACCGAACCCCTCTTTCCTCTGGTTCATTAAACATATGTCGAGGGACCCATCCGAAGGATGAGCTATACAAAACATACTTTATCCTCCTCAAGATTTTTAAAAAATAAATAGGTACTCATCAATAATGATGGGGGGGGGGGGAATTGAAGGAAGTGGGTCAAGTTTTTGGAATCCTTTATGGCATCTATTGTCTCCTTTGGACATGGCACTTGTTTGTGCCTCATCTTACAGTTGGGTAATCTGCTTGTTTACGAGTCATACCAATTCCAAGTATAGTCATACTTTTTCATTCCAGTAGAAAACTGATTTTATTTTCATCACATTACATTCTTGGTACTCATCGAGTCAATGTTGCCAAGTCACTTTTCATGCCTCACAATGTTCAAGGGAAGTTTCACTTCAAACCATCCATATACAATATTACTAGTTTCCATTTGCTATGTCAATCCATACTCATTTTATTCACCATATTACATCACTTTCCCATGTCATTTTCATGTTGATGATGGGGGATACATTAAGGCCCTCCTTCAACAAGTCTTTTACTATTGAATTCAACACATTATCTGAGAATTGGACTTAGAAACCAGTTAGTACCTTGGGACCTACATGCCTCAATGGTAGGCCTCCTTGCTTTCGATAGTAGGTTTAAACCATTGATCTTTGATCGGATGATTCTAGGAATGTTCAACCTCTGCTCATTTATTCACATTCTATAGAATGTACTAGGGTACCTTGGGATTCATTGTCATCATTGGTGATTTCCCCTGTACTTTTTAACGATATACCCCAATGACCAGTAATCAAGTGGTTTCTACCATTTTTGACATCGATTCATTTATTCACATGGCTATATTTGTACAATTTTTGGATTGGGATGAAGACCCTGGGCTGGGTGCTCACTCTATTATGTGCTTTACCTAGGCTGCAATGGATATAGTTTGAGCATGTAAAAGATTTCAGTACAATCACCATGCTGGAAATCTTACTGATATATATATACTATCACATAGATCCACATTGTATTGATTCGTGGATATGTTTTTTCATCTCGTAGCTCCATTGTGTATTTTTTGTGGATATGATCAGTTCATGCCATGGAGGTATGGATCCACATTGTATCTTTGGCAGCCATATCCTTAGTCAGTATTTTCATCGATCTGTGGTGTATTGGTCGATGACCATGCTTTGTGTCATATCATATTCCAAGCATAGGTATGAATTCCTCGAAATTGTAACATATATGTATACTGATTGATGATTATTTGCAGCTTCTGCAAGGTTCTCCTACTCCAATACCCTTGCATTGAATAATTTGTAATTTTTTTCGGCCATTAGTTTCTCTTCTGAACTCACACTTTAGGGGGCATCTGTTACACACCAAAATGTCACACTTGAGTGTCACTCCCTAAGTGTCGCAAGTGTCGCAAAGTGACATATGCACCTTGTTAAGTGTCGCATGCACTGTATCAAGTTTCATGTGCACCTTAACAAGTTTCAGAATCCCTAATTCATGTTGGAAGAAGAATCCCTATCATTTGACAATCAAAATACACCTTTTTCTTGAAAATTTTGACCATTTTTTAGCATTTTAGAAGGGTGGTGCTCCCCTACCAATGTTGAGGGGGAGCCAGTTCTCCTTTGGACATGATTAGGGGGTTCCAATGGCACTATGTCTCTCACTAAGGGGGGGAACTATTCTTGTTAGAGGAAATTATGGGATTTTCCACCTTTTCCTAAGGGCCAACTCTCTTGTGATTAGGTTGGTTGTGCTCGAATCCTATACTATGGATCTATCTTAGGATCAAATCCCAATTTAAGGAGCCATATCCTCAACTATATCCTTCATTATATCATCATGTTTGTGACTCTCAAGGATATATATTGAAGGTATTTCCAAGGTGAAGGGGGGAAGAATTCAGATATCAAACCTTTGATCTTGGGAGAAGCATCAACATTTTGATTTCAATGTTTTCATGCAAGAGATGGATGAGAAGAGCTTGGAGAAGGTATTGAAACATCATACATGGTTTGTAAGTGATTTCAACTTGGATTTCCAATTAATATCAACTTGGCCTATTCCCTTCAAGTTCATGTGTTCTACATTTGCTTGTCTATTGTCATTTTAGTATTCATAGATGGATCTACTTTTCATAATCATCTAGAGTAGGAGGAAGTGTTCCTTTTCTAGTCTTTGTAGGACTTAAGTTGTGTTAAGGAGCTTGGATATCAATCCTAAGGATTGGAGCAACAAGGACAAACATTACAACAAGGTACTCCACTAGGTGAATCTTTTCCATAGAGGGACTAGGCCACTTGGACCTTCATAGGGGCTTGAATCCCATGAAATGGATGATGTGCCCCAGTCATTGCACACTTTAGATAATGAACGTTGAATTTGGAGGAATTTAGATAGCATGTGATAATAACATTGTGGCCCCTTGCACTAGAACGTTGGCCTTGGGAGGCATAGGACGTCATTCCTTAACCCTTGACATCACCTTGGATGATGCGGTTATGACGGGTTTGATGGTTCTAATGGTAATGTGGTGTGATTTGATGGAGATATATGTATTACTTGTCACTCTTGCACATGATGAGATGACACATGGCCTTTGGAGGCCAAACAACCTTCACATGGACTCTCCACATCTCATCCTCAACCCAACATCATCCTTTTAGGGCATGACATCATCATCATTAGGGATTTATTTTACGTAAATTTCAATTTTGTAAATTGTAAAGGAAATTAGAAGAGGTCGACCTCTTTTTGATTTGTTGTCGACATTTTAAAGTGGAAAAATTGGTTTTAAGTGACCTCATATAAATAGAGGCCACCTCACTTTCATTTTAACATCATGGTTTTGAGAATTGCAAGTTCTTGGCTGAAATGTTTTCCCTACTTTGGAAATTTTCTCCATCTGGTATCTTGTGCTTTTGGATGCTTTTACTTGTCTATTGGTGAAGGAAGGCCAACACTATCTCTTGATTCTTGTTTCTTGACAATTTTGGTGGAATATTCTTGATAAATAAGGGTTTTCATGCTATCTCTTGGATTAGGTAAGAAATTTCTGCATTTTGTATGTTTTCTTCTTCATTTCAAGGTTAATTTGTCAAAACCCTTGGAGAAGTATAAAGGCATACATCGTCCATCAAGATATATCTTTATTGTCATTGAAAATGCTATTTTGCAAAGGTTGCTATAAGGAGTAAAAGGGCTTACACCCTTGTATATTTACCTTGCTAAGGTTTGTTTTCTCTACGGAGAAAAAGGGATTACACCCCTAGAGAAGTAATAAACTAAACAAGAAACCCCATAAACTCATAGATAAGGAAATAATATTCTTGCATTGGAGATTGAATAGTATGCATTGGTAAACATGATATCAAGGAGATTGAATTGTTTAAGTTTGGAATTTGATTTTACATGTTGTAAGCTACATTGTGCCCTAACGAAATTTTGATTAGCCAAATGATATTATTGTTGTAGTAAAATTTATGCTACAACCAATAGGGATGCAACAAACTAACTCTCTTTCATTCTTTTACTCACTCTTTTACCACTGAAATTCAGTTGTAAGCCTTGGTAATTGTTGTACTAGTTATAAGATATTATCTGGGTGGTTTACTTGCTATTTTTAGTGGCTAGAATTTTCTATTGTAGAAAAGGTTTGCTACATCCATAAGGTTGTTACATACCTTGCTAATAATAATTAGTAAAAACCCTCTAATTGTTTTCAAAGACTTTTTCTAATCATTGGAAATTTATATATTTGTTGCTATCTTTCTATCCAACATCTTGCACTTGATTTTGATGGTTTATTTTGCATCTCTTATACCCTTTTACTGTTGATATGCATATTTACATACTATTTAAATTTGGGACAACAAGTTTACTTGCTAAATCCCCACTGATTTTGAGGCTTGTATCTTCATAAATAGTCTTGTTCTAGGGAGGGATAACATTTTTTTGTAGGTACACTACCTTGGAAACCAATTACCTTCTCACAGGACTCATTCTTAAGCCTCATTCGACTCTTGACCTTGACCTATAGGGGCATTCTCCATCACTTTCTTACTTTCCATTGCAATGTTCCTAGGGTCACCTGAGAAGCCTCCCTTGGGTTTTATTTATCCTTCACTAAAACAAGGGGTACATCTATCGAGGTGACATTGATAGGTGTTCCTAGTTGTGTCGCACATCCATGGATTGGGTTGGGATTTTACCAAACTATAGATTGTGCAATAACATGGACAAAGAGTTGCGCATTGTCGAGGCATGATAGTATATGAGGTATTTGAACCAGGTGGTTGAGGAAAATTGCAGAGATGATTTTCATAGGACTATATTATACTAGACTGAGTGGCCAACTGCATATTGGGACTTATTTAGAGAGAGGACACATGTACAATTTTAGTGTGTGTTATGTTAGTCACCATTAATGTTTTTATGTGAAATCAAGATTTCAGGACATAGCGAGACACTGGATTGGTTTGGAGGCCTGATAAACTAGGGAAGGGGCTAAATATGGAAAAGAAAGGCTAAAGCTACCGGGAGCGCTAAGAAGATGGGGCACGACAGATCGCAGATCATGACCTCTTGAAATTGACGGTTGAGGATCATTTCAGGGTGAGAAACTACGCGAAGGTTAATTTCAGAAAGTGAGTTGAAATTTAAACCATGGTTTTTTTTCTGGGAGACGTGGCGCAACCAGGTGCATTTCAGGGTGAAAAGAGGGTTTCCCCAAACCACTTCCTCACCCCCACAAAATTGGAAAAGTATAAAAGGGCATTTTTTTTGTTATTTTATTACTTTTCGAACACTGGACCATTTGAAACTTGGCGCGACCACCCTCGTTCAAATGCATCTCAACAGTATGCCAATTGCATGCCATTTTCGCTCATTTCCAAGTATTTTTCACTGCAGCCATGGATCCTATCATAACTTCAGTAACAAAGCAAGACCCTGTGGTGAATGAAGAATCCCTAATTGACCGAGATTCAGACGTCTTTGATACCGAAATTATGATTTCACCCATCTTTGTGTCCAGAAGCAACATGTCTGATAATGTAGGAAGGTGCATACCATTCCTTGAAGCAGTCCAGGCCACCATCATCCCTTATGTTGTCAAAATCGCTTTCCCCTTTCCCAAATTTATAGGTTGGTGCGCTGAACAATATTCACATGAAGAAAGATTCATCATAAATAAACATGGGTTCGAGGTCATGTGTAGGGTAGAGAGTCTGTCAATTCTAGATTCCCTTGGTATACCAGAGTCTTTCTTTGCAATGTCTGGAACTTTCAATGAAGAAAAGATAATTAGGGTATAGAGAGACTGTCCATCAGAAGTCCGAGATTTGTTTTTATAGACAATTGCTAAACCATAACATTTTTCAGAGAGTCTGTCTTTGCCAATGAATTTGAGTATAATGCTTATTGAATTACAATGGTTATGTTCCCTTTTGAGTCAAGTCTTAGGTCTAGATAATGACAAAATGTGGTTGAAGTCATGCTTGGTTTCCTATTTCTCTTTTTCAAGTTAGAGCCTGGTCTATCAGTCTGCATCAGTTTTGATCAATTCATAACTGATAATATCCATAAACAACTAGTGAATTCTCTCTCTCTAAGGAATTTCAAATATTACACCTATTTCCTGAAGATTGTCCTGGAAAAAAATAAGAGAGAATTTCCTGAAGCAGACTTTATATCAATAGAATGTAAAAGGATTACATTGCTCATCTTCATAAGCAAAGTCATGTCCAGGGTTTACAGTTTGATTTTCAACACCGGCCTACCTAGAGTTTTTGATGACATGAGGAGCTATCTTCAGCCAAATCCAGAGAACAGAGTGGGGGATTGGATACTATTCATGCACTCAACAATAATCTGGGTTTATGGTTGTCATGAATCCCCCTATCTATTGCCTATTTTTTTGACCCCTAGATTCTTTGCCCTTGAATTTGCTAGGAAGAGAATTATATCTGAGACATATCATTTCTTGAAGTTGCGCAAGGAATCCAACCTCAAATTCCCTTTTATCATTGGCCCTTTCATTGTCAAAACTAGATCATTCTTATCTCGGATTTAAGCAAAGCTCAAGGAGTTTGTTTTTTCACAACTACAGGGAAGAAGATATGATGCACACTAGATCATATCCAAGAGAAGATTGATGAAAAAATATGCCCCTTATGAGCATGAACATGTTGAAGATTTTGATAACATGACAAACCTAGAAGTCTGTGATGATATGGAAGCAATATTGCAACCAAGTCAAACACAACAAGTGGAGGCAACCTTGCAACAAAGTCAAACACAACAAGGTCCTCAGAAATTGATAATCAAAGTTCCTAATATGAGTGTCTACAAAAAGAAAAGTAGTTCAAAGGCCATGGGAACCAATGATCAACAAACTTCTCCTAAGAAGATGAAGATTTCATAGTCTCCATGGATAGTATACTTGGAGGAGGAAGATCCCAGAGAACAAGTAAATCTAGATATGGTGGAAAGTGGCACTAGCACTATGGAGGTTGAAAAGGAAAGAAAACTCCAAAGTGAAGGAAACTCAAGAACGTTTAGTAGAAAGAAACAAATCTTTGATAAAACATCAGGGGGAGCTTATAAATATAAAGAAGACTTGGCAAAACATTATGTCGAGAAGGGAAACATAGCTATGGGTGAGATAAGGGATTTAGTCCCTGAAGTGGAAAATATTTCTCGACACCAATCTTCTCTGTTCATTGTAAGGGATATTGAGAAGAGGACCTTTAACATTGAAGTTGCAGATGAAGACAAAATATCTGATATCAAGATAAGGTATCACAACATCAGTGCTCCAAACAAGGTCAAATTCCATAAGAACACTAGTGATATGTTGTATTCTGATTACCTGAGTTTAAGCTTGAAGAATTCAAAGTTGTCATATTATGAAATGAAATTGGTAGGGCAGTTGAGGCAAGAAAAATAATCTAGCAGAGATTGGAAGACTCATGTCAAGAGGCTGGAATCTGAAGGCCCCCAAGGGGTGAAATCCTTATTGGATTAAAAATACAATTTTAATTCAACTCTTGAAGAAGAACTTGAAAATGTCTTCCATAGATCATCCACAAACAACATAATTGGTTTCTCTAGAACAGGAAAATGAACACTTCGTCAAGATGCATTGGAATACAAGGCTAGGGCATTGCAACTAGAACAAGAAAGGTGAGGTGGTCACAAGATTAGACATAATTGCTAAACAAGTCTGTATTTTTACGTCCTACTACAGAAGTTGGGCCAAACACTGAAGGATTTTTCCAGACTATGTCACAAGTTAGCTTGAAAGAAGGAGAAATCAAAGGGCTAAAATGGAGCATAGAAAAATTGAAGCAAGAGATGCAAGAAAAGGATGAAAGAATGGATAAAGTTCAAAAGGCGAATGGGGTCCTGTAGGAAAGGATGAGAATAAGAGGCAAAGGCGTGTTGCAGGGCACCAAGCACATCATCTGGGACTCTATAGCCACTGGAGTTTCCAAGTTCAGAGTGTATTTGAATTTCATCAATGATAAAGACAACATGGCCATGATAGCCAGAAGCAGGTGCATTGTTGTGAATGAAACTTTAGTAAAGAAGCCATCAGAATGGGCCCAAAATGCCATAAATATACTCAACTCCATTCCTACTATATAAATTCATAATATTAGAGTTAAAGACAAAACTACATTGATCATCCAGACTAGGAGGGTTATTGCTAAACATAAACTATTGAAATCAGTCCAAACAAAGGCAACATAGATGGAGCAAAGTGTGCAAGAATTCAAGGATTTGTTTGAAGATTTTTTTATCAAAGGACTCCCACCATTTTGGGATGGAAAAGGAAAATTATCTGATCAAGAAGAATACAATGCTCGCCTCACTCAGTGTAGAATGCATCACTCCAAGTTCGAAACCCTGGAGGAAAATATGAAAGGAGCTACATTAGCTGAGCATCTGATTACATAATTTGAGATTCTGAATCAGTTCAAGGCAGTCAAAATTGGACTACCAGTCATGACATATGCCTCCTGCATTGAATTGGAGATCCTGATTAAAGAAATGATATATTATGATATCCCTTCTGACTTGAAATGCAAGGAGATAATACGTCTGGGTAAGACAAAGTCTACATCAAATGTTAGGACCAAAGGTACTACTTGTGACCTACTTTCCTATCTCTTTCTGTTCATCCATTTAGAATGTTTTGGGTAGTTTAAGAGTAGTATTGTCTTTTAAGGCAGATCATAGCTCTGCCTGTACTTTGACCCTGGTATAGTAATAGGGGGATTTTCCCTACTAGTAGAATAGGAGACTCCACTGGGGAGTCTCTCTAGGGTTTTAGAGGGAGTTTTTTTGGTTTTAATTGGATTCTTTATTGCCTTTTGAGTTTTTTTTATCAAGTTCACTGAGTCTTTTAAGGGCTTTTGATCACCTACAAGGTGCCTACCATATTTCTCTGCCCAGTTAGTCTGCCTAGTATTTTTCTTTTTGAAATATCTCAGAGGTGTACGTGCTCTTCTTTGGCTCAACTCGTGTACATACATAGTCTGCATAGTAGACAATCTATGTACATAGGTAGGATACTGGTACAATGTTGGCACAAGAGAAGACCTAGAGTTCAACGTTACAACAATGCACCAACAAAACCCTAACTACCATCCCTTTCGTCATCACCTACGAAATAGATGAAGTCTCACCTGAGGTAGAGGCAGGGTTGGTTGTAGGACTTTAGTGTCTATAACCTTAGTTGGGACACAAATATGTGATTCTAACCACTTAACAAATCAATCAATAGTTACACTTATCAATATCTAGTTCTTAGTAACAATGCAGACAAACCCTAATCATAGTACATCGTAGTATTTTGGAATCTAGCAACACTTAGCATGATAGAAAAGATCAGATATTAACAGATTCAACACTAAGAACATGTATATAAGTCAAATCTAACATCTATCCATAATATTAATCACAAATCATTAACATATCTATCATTCATCTAAGTCAAAGCACTAAGAAATAAACACATCAACACTTCGCACAAAGCAAAGAAACACAACATCTACGTGGTTCACCCATCCCTTGGGGATACATCTACCAACTCTTCATCTTCTTTATTAGCTTCTTCAATAATTTATATGCACAGAGCCACAAAAACCCTACTCCACATAGGACAGGAGATCTGCGCACTTCGCTAGATCGTCCTTCTCCGAGCTAGTTCTAGCACAAAGCCTTGCACAGTTTGTTACAGTCACCTACACTTAGCTCTGTAATTCTCACACAATATGCAAAAATCCTTTACAATCCTTCGATCACATAAATCGATCTCTAGCACTTAGCACTTAGCACACTGGCCTAATTACTAGGTCTACCTCTTACATCCCCAGTCTATGCAGAAAGAACTACAAATGACTTGCACTTAGCTCTGGAAGTCTCAACATACAACATGTGCTAAGCCTCTTACAATCAATAGCACTTAGCACTTAGCACACTGGCCTCTTCTTACATCGCCTAGCTACTTATTTATACATTAGAAAATATGCCTAAACATGGGTAACCCCATGGGTCGACATTCCCATACCCATTACATAATCCCAAAAAGGACCTAAAAGGGTCCGATATCCTGCGATATCCGATTCGTCAAAGTCCCAAAACTAGGTCAATCATGACCAATAATCCTCAAAACTTGGTCAAGGGCCAACAAGCCACCAACCATCACCTATGACTCGTCCTGAGTCACTCTGATCTGATTAGTTCTTCCTCAAAATTATTGAGCTTATCTTGAGCTACTTCGACTTTTTGTTGAGCTACAACCTCCTATTCAGTGAACTCTTGTATGACTGCTTCGTTGACAGGTCCTTCGAGGCGTTATTCAACTGTGGTGATAACTTGCTCCTGTTCCGCTCCTCAACCTTCGATTTATGTGAATAGTTGATAAGCCTTGTCCTGTATAGGTTGGAGTCTCTGAGTTACTTCCATAAATCTACTCTGAATATTATGAACCTGCTGTTGGGAAGTGTGCTACTCCTAGGATTGTTTCATTCTTTCTACAACTGACAGGGGCTTCAACTGTGCCTGTATTGTCTCAGCTCGGTACTTCGCCTCCTGGAGTTGTGACTCCAGTGCCTTTAGTTCTCGATTCTCATCGATTTGCTCATAAGTCTGGGCACTACGATCAGTGAGTTTCTTTCATTCCGTGGAAAGAGATTTTATTCTCTCGACTATGCTCCAGGCAGTTGCTTCTCTTTGATCTCTTACATCCTGCGGAGTGTTAGGCACTGTGTGAAGCTCTAAATATACTATTCCTTGTTGTAGTTGTTCGATGGCTTCCACGAGCTTCTCTACTTGATGCTCAACCCAATCTTCTGCCTGTGTCTTGTAGCCTGTCACAAAGTGAATTTCTTTGTTGTTTGCTTCTTTTACTTTGAGTTTTCCTATGAGCAACTTCTCCTTTTCTTGTTTCATTTGTATTTTCTCCTTGTCAAACTTTGTCTGGAGAGAAATATTCTCCTACTCTGCAACTCAACGTTGTTCTACAAGTACTCCTTGTACTTGCTTCAAAGCCTGGGTGGATTGTTCTATTTCTTCTTGTGCTCGTCGAAGGCGAGCTTCAGTTGCATCTTCTAGTTGGCGGAGTTGGGCTGGCTCATCTCCCAACTTGTGTTCTCTTGATGGCAAGGGCATAGTGGAGACTACGTGACTGGATTGAAGAACCTGTTGTACCCCTTGGATTTTGACCTCAATTCTATCGTACATTTACTCCTTCTTAGCTTCTTTTTTCTCCACGATTTCCAATGAAGCATCGTTTAGTGCTGCTACAATGAAGTCAAAGTCATCCGTAGTAAGCATGGTATTCATCTTGGTCACGATGGCTCATGATTTCTTCTAGGAAGAAGTTTTCAAGGGAGAAACCTTCCTGTTCTTCAGGGGATCGGTCTCTTCTCTAGGCAGTGTTACTTCGCCTTTATTTTGTTCAACTTATCTATCCTTCATCTCTTCTATGCCGTCATCACCTCCTTTCTCAGGTGATATGGAAGTAGTCTTCCCTGAGGTTCTTCTTAGGTATTGAAACTTTTTGGTCTTCCTTGTTTTGATGGGTCCGGGTGTATCTTTTTCTTTATGCCCAGTCTTCAGGCTGTCCAGTTCAAGATTAGACATCTCTGCAGGGTCAGCAGGGAGAAGGAAATCTGTTGACCGGTCCTTAGTGATCTCCTCAAGATCCTCTTCCGTGAGCTTCTAGTACAGTTGTATCTATTCCTTATGTTCATCCAATTGTGGTGTAATGTAAATGAAATGATGATCTGGGCTGAAATTCATGAAGGGTCAGAATCTCTGTAAGGTGTTAAGAGTCATGCAAGGATCTTCTTCTATGGCTCTCTTCAGTTGAAGATATTACGTATGAAAAACAACATTCGATTACCACTGTTTGTTCACATCGCTTGAATACCAAAGTGTAGCGAAGTTCATGGAAAGTGGCTCAAATGTATTGATGTCCGAGAAGGTATCACCTTCCAGCATCTCCCAGGAAACAAAGGTGATGAGGATCAGGAGCTAGCTAAAATGAAACTCATAGCCCTGATCCTGCATGTTAAGGTCCTAACCCGCACATAGGTAGATTAATGTATTCGGATGTAATAAAGGTCAATATTAATAAGACCTTTCAATAAAATAGAATAAGGCGAATGTAATAAGACCTAATAGAAGCTTCCGCTTCTAGAA
>JZKD02S2047157.1:235803-249682 GCA_000966675.3 Picea glauca | reverse complement strand
TCGTATATCATTTCTGTGTATTGTGAAGATTATGCTGGATATTTTACTGTTATTCTGTTATTTCTAGCATTTCGTTCCTGTTCTGCATATTTTATATATCTGGTATCTTGCACTGCACTTTGCAATAGTTTAGTTCAAGCTGAATGACTAGGTACTTCACCCAAATCATTTGTAAACCTTCTACACACTTTCCCGCGAGGTCAACGATGAAGCCCGTGACCTGTGTGGGTCAGTTCTTGCGTACCATCTTTCCAGCTATTAACTGACATGCTAGGCATACTATTCCATTCTGGATGGAGGCTACCTTGTAGCCTCATGTCGCCTTCTCAACATCATCGTATGTGTCTTTAATATTCTGTGCTAGCTTGCGATCTATGGTTTTCCCTGGGTAGAACTCATGTGGGTCAGTTCCTTGCATAATTAACCCTGTGATCCTATGGATCAATGTCATATCAACTGCAATACGATGCTCTAGCCATAAATAGCCTCCATGGTAACACGAAAGTAACAACTTGACACAAACGTTCACTTCCTAGTGCCTTCCGAAGTGAGGGATCTTCATCATGTTTAATAGGGTGGACTGTGTGAGGTTCATCATCCATGACTGGGGGATTATCTTCAAATTTTTCCGCTTTGTCTTGGTCAAGTATTTGTACGGGGCGATCATGCTGTAGTTTTTTCAATCTCTGAGGTTGAAGTCACTGAACTTGAACGCTACAATCTTGTCCTGATGTTCATGAACTGCGTGTATCCCCTTCGGTAGGTACACAGTAATATTTCTATACTTGAAATCTCTTGGCACACTATCACGACTTACCATGCCGACTAGAGGTGGGATATAGTTGGGTAATATAGATGGAATCAAATTTGTGTTGGCTAGGTCGTCTCTATTCTTGGTTCTCTTTTCTGTTGAAGGTCAGGATGATCCAACTCTGCGAGAAGTCGACGGAGAGACATGCACTCCCCTCATTGATGACACTTATATTCCTGTAGACATCGACATTGCTCTTTTGGTCATGAGGTCGATGATAACTTCCTTGACAACGTTCCCTGCAGTGTTGAACTCATCCAACATAAATGCTCGAGTTTGAAAATATCAGGTTCGGAGAGTAATATCTCAATGCAATGGGATATATATAAAAAGAACAATGATCAATGTGTGAAAATCAACTAATCTGCAGGCTCAAATTCACAGTTAGAAAAAATTTTCTCAGTGCATGGTGCAATGAGATATATAGATATTTGGTAACATATCTGTTGAAATGGGTAAGAAGCCTTCATTAACTCAGTTATATCCATTGTGGCGTAGTCCCAATGGTCTAGTGGCAAACTTTTCGATCATAAATTCCTTCCTTATCTGTTCGGGTCATCGGTCGAATGGTTATACTACGTCCAACGACTATATTTCTTTTCCATGGCGAAGTGCCATGTGACGTTGTTCTGACATTCTGGTGAAGCTCCAATTCTACACATTTTCCTTATGCGAAATTCCCTCGGGAACCTTCTGTAACTTTTCAATCTTATCCCTCTTCTTACTTGGTTTTGTAGCCTTCTTTCCAGTGAGCTTCATCGCGGAGTTCCTTTTTCCATTCTAATTCTTATCTTCTTTTGGCAGAGTAACTTCGCGATGTTGAGATTCTTTCCTAGAAATCATGCGTAATACTTCATCGGTATCTGGAATAGGCACTGCAATCTTTTGTTAGTCCTCTGGTATTCTGGCAACCTTGACATCCAATTCCCTAGTTTCAATTGGCTTGGATCTGTTCTCCCATTCTTTAATCAAGTGCGCAATCTTCTTAGTCATGAAATCTTTTAACTCTTGCTTCTTCTGCTCTAAGACTTCTTTTTCTTTCCTTCTGGCATGATCTCTTTCAATCCAAGGTTTTCCAAGCAACATAGTAAATGGAGCATTGTCCTTAATAAATTTAACAACTTCAAATTCTTCCTCTGTTGAAGTTCCATTGGCACTCATAGATATCTGGGTAAGCTTTCCGCATAGGTTTATCAACTTTCTTTTGAATAGTCATATTCCTCCCAATGAAGGAATCATAGCAGGATTTCCTAGAATTTCCCAAGTTCTTTCTGTCATAATATTCAATTGTGTTTCTTCATCTAGAATACAGTCAATGTCAAAGTCTCCTATTCTTGCTTCTATGCATTATTTTTCTTTAAATAGCTATGATAAACTGACATGTCGATGACCATTCAGGGTTTCTTTCATCTGTAGAAATACTTTCTCTGATGTCATAGCCTTAGTTTCTTGATCTTCCTTATGGTTTTCTTGGTTCATGTTCATTCTCTCAACCCTAGCAATCATTCTACGGAAATCCAAAACTTCATGGTCCAGATCTTTAGAATAGAGGCAACTAGGTTTTCTTCTAGGGCATTCCTTAGTCAGATGTCCTGCTTTTCTACAACTGTAACAAAGTGTTAATCCTCTCTTTCTCTTAAATGATCCCCAACCTCTCATGTACTTTGTACTAGGATCATGGTAGCTAACCTACAACAAATTATTCCTAGGGTCTTGCATCCATTTTTTAGTCCAAACATCCTTTCTATGCATAGGTATAACATATCTTTCACTATTCTTATCAGATCTACTCATATCAAATATTCTTTCTTCTATCAGTGCCCTAGTTTTTAGGCTAGGACAAATATTATTAAACATACCTAGATCCATACTTCAAAAACAAAAAATTTTCACTTACTTCTATAGAGCACAAAGCTTCTAGATCTAAAAATATTTCACTATTCTTACCTTTATCAGAGCACAAAGCATTCAGATCTTACCTCTTTTCTTCAGATAGGACTTCTTTTCTTTAGCAAAGAGCTTCACAATTCTAGTAGAATACTGCGCACTAGAGCGATACATCTACACACACAGATTTCACAATTTTAGGTCAGATCTTCGCACAAAGATTATTTTTCCTCAGTTACTAACAATCACAGTTTCAGGTCGCATATTTGCACAAACCTTCTTCTTCCTCAGTTCCAAACAATCACAGTTTCAGGTTGGATATTTTCACAAAGCTTCCTCTTCCTCAGTTCCCAATAATCACAATTTCAGGTTGGATCTTTGCACAAAGATTCTTCTTCCTTAGTTCCCAGCAATAACAGTTTCAGGTCCCGTCAACGAAACCATTTGTTGGCACATGGGAAAACCCAGGGTTCAATGCTACAACATCTCACCAACAAAACCCTAACTACCAGCCCTTTCGGCATCACCTGCGAAGCAAATGAAGTCTCACCCGAGGTAGAGGCAGGGGTGGTTGTAGGACTCCAGTGTCTGCAATCTTAGTTGGGACACAGATATGTGATTCTAGCCACTTAACAAAGCACTCAGTAGTTACACTTATCAATATCTAGTTCTTAGTAACAACACAGACAAACCCTAATCGCAGTACAACATAGTTTTCTAGCATCTAGCAACACTTAGCATGACATAAAATATTAGATCTTAACAAATTCAACACTAAGCACATGTATATAAGTCATATATAACATCTATCCATATTATTAAGCACAAAGAATTAACATATCTATCATTCATCTAAGTCAAATCACTAAGCAATAAACACATCAACACATCACACAAATCAAAGAAACATAGCATGTACGTGCTTCACCCCTCCCTTAGGGATATTTCCACCAACTCTTCATCTTATTTATTAGATTCTTCAATAATTTATATGCACAGAGCCACAAAAAACCTACTCTTCATAGGACATGAGATATGCACACTTTGCTAGATCCTCCTTCCCCAAGCTAGGTCAAGCACAAAGCCTTCCACAATCTGTTACAATCACTTGCACTTAGCTCTGCAAGTCTCACACAATATGCACAAAGCCTTTACAATCCTTCGATCACATAGATCAATCTCTAATACTTAGCACTTAACACTTAGCACACTAGCCTGATTACTAGGTCTACATCTTACATCCCTAGTCTGTGCACAAAGCACTACAGACGACTTGCACTTATCTCTACAAGTCTCAACATACAACACACACTAAGCCTCTTACAATCACTAGCACTTAGCACTTAGCACACTGGCCTCTTCTTACATCGCCTAGCTACTTATTTATAAATTACAAAATAGGCCTAAACATGAGTAAACCCATGGGCCAAGATTCCCATACCCGTTACATAATCCCAAATCCCAAAAAGGACCTAAAAGGTTCTGATATCTTGTGATCTCTGCTTCATCTTGCGCTCCATCTTCGACATCCCGTTGAAGTCCCAAAACTAGGTCAATCATGACCAAGAATCCTCAAAACTTAGTCAAGGGACAACATACAACAACCCATGTCTCTATGTCTTGAAAGTGTATTTTAAAATATAATTTTAACTCTTTCCTGACATAAGATTTAGGCTTATCAGGGCTTCCTTGGATTTTACAAAGTCTTTGTTACTAGCCTTAGCTTGGGTGAAAGATTTGTTTTCAACTTGTTTCTTGATTTTATTTTATTTTCCCTAGAGGTTTAGAATGAAATTTCAAGTTTTAGATCCTCCTTTGGTTTCTTGTTGAATCCCCGCATTTACGCAGTCGACCTAGGGTCTCTTTCAATCTTGGTTTCTGTTTTCTTTTTCTCTTGTTTCATGCTTAGAAAAATGAAAAAGAATTTTTACTTTGGTGTTGTTAGGGTCCTATAATCATAGGTAAATCGATTCTTTAGTTGTTTTTTGGCGTTGCCCCCATGATGAAGACATATGTCTTGTTGGTCTCTCGGTTGTTTCCTTTTTTCCCTCCATCCATTTCGCCCGATCCTCCATCACCCTGTTGTATCCTTAATCCATCGTTGTGCCATTCACTCCCTTTGCCCATTTGTCCCGTTGTCTACTTCTCGCCTACCTCCCCTCCATGAATAAACAAACTTAGGCTAAAAATAAAATCAATAGGTTAATAATGTTAGTAATAAAATTTAGTATAATTAGTTTAATTAAATAGGCTAGACTAGTTAAATAATCCATTAATTAATCCATTAATTAATAGTTTAGTTAGTACATATGTTAGTATTTTATTAATCCAAACATTAATTAAAAAATAAATGAAAACATTAAAACATAATAAAATACAAATAAAAAACCAAAGTGTATGATTATAATAAACAAACAATAAATAAAATATATAAAAATTAAAACAAACCACAAAACAATAAAAAACCAATTAAATAAAAAGAAAACATATAAAATACATAAAACATAAAACAAAAGCACGTAAGATAACAAATTTTATAAAAAAAAACAAAAAAACAAAAATTAAAAAACCAAAATATCACCTATCCTAAGCTTTCCTACCCACCCCCAACTTCATGCATACATCACATCAAAAATAAATCAACGGATAAGGAAAATTCTGGACCCCCCCTCACCATCCGAAGTTTAACGAGAGGGGGGGTATGGAATGGTTGTATTATAAAACCACCCCTTGGAAACTTGTCATATCCACATTCCAGCGGACCCCCCCCTAAAACCGTTTACCACCTCAGGGGGGGTCCAGAATACCACTTTCCCGAAAATAAACCACTTTCCCCAATTTTTTTCAAAAAATCGCCCATTTTTGCCTGTTCAGTATGTCTCCTTCCGAATCTAATTCCGGGCGAATGAAAATGAATTTTAAGAAACCAAGATATTTTTTTATCCTTAACTGGATGAAGAACAAAAACCTCTCTTAGTTTTGCACAGGTTCCATGAGCAGGGAGAATCAAAGCCATCTTCGAGACCCATTTTTCAAGTTTTTCATTTTTCCGTTACAGTCCTGATTTTGCGGGAGATGTTACAGTGAGTTGGAGGCGAATTTGGAGAAACCGAAGGAGGGTTTTTTCCAGAACATGCCCATATACAATAAACTCCTTCAGTGTTTTCCCAGGTGTCACGTTGAATATAAAAAAATGTCTGTTCAGACCCATTTTTTTGCAGAAATTAGGCCCGTCTTTCATGGCGGATAGTTCCAGAGTCTTGGGGATTTCTTGCTATTTTTGGCCGAGGTGGTTGAATTCGACCTTGGGAACCTGAGGAGAGTCTTGTTTATATATTTTATGGAATCAAATGTGCGGGGGTGAAGAGACCATGATTTAGGTTTTGTAAACAGCTCAGAGAGCCTCCTGTATTTTTCATCAATTCAATAATACAGGCGCAATAGTTACAGGATTCTTGTGTCAAATTCATTGGTGAAGTTGTTTTTCATTGTGATTTTTTTTTCCTCTGTTATCATATATGTTTGTCTTCTCCATTGTTTCAAAGAGATTTAAGATCAGTATTTGTGTAAAAACACCCTGTTCCCAGTTTAAAGCAATGTCAATGTTTTCCACTAAAAGTTAAACGCAGGATTCTTTACTGCTCTGTCTTTAATTTGACCTCTTAAATTTTTTCCCCCTTTGCCATACCCCAAGATTATGAAGAATCTAGTGATTTTCCTACCTTTCCCTGAAAGGCTATCTATAGGATTTTTTTTTGATTAAATCTTAGATTGTGACTCCATTGCCCATGGTTCCTCTTCTCTGCACCTACCCAACTCAAAAACATATCATATTCTCCATAGCTAGCCTAAGATCAACTCTCTAACAAATATAAATTTGATAGAGAGACCCCTCTCTAAGTCTCGGAGGGCTAGATCCCTGACTCAAAGCGGTTTTGATGTTGCCTCTGTGACTGCCTACACAGCCTTGGGAAAATTACAAAGTGTTAACAAGTGTTTCTATATATATATATATATATATTGCATTTAGTTTGGTAACATAGTCTAAGGTTGTTTGTTTGCAAAATAAAAGAGTTTTAGTTTCAAAGTTCTTTCTTGCTTTCCTAGAAGTATAAGTAGTTTTGCGTAGTCAAACAAAATCACTTTTTAGGAAACTTTCAATTATAATATCTTGAAACATTAATTTGAAAAGTTTATATTTAGAAAGGGTTTTACAAGATTTGTTTTAAATTCAAAGTATCTTATTTTCTTTTAAATGCTCTAAAATTTTCTTCATTTTTCATCTCTTCCAAACACCACTAGTTTGACGATCACATCCTTTGTGTAAATCAGTCCTATAAAATTAATGCTTAACTTAAAATATATTATAATTTCTGTTTGTAGGGTTCACCAACTAGGTTAGGCTTTTAGGGCCTTGAAGTAGGTGTGAAGAGGAAACACTACAAGGGAATTTGAAACAAACATTGGACTCTGAGATAGCGAGTGTATAATTTCCAGCGTCGTAAGAGTTAGTTGGGACCCCCCTCTAACACAGGGGATAAACAAGAGGTTGTGTAAGGAAATTCAGAGGAGATAACCCCTCCAAAGCCGGACTGAGCGTAGTGAGGATTTTATATTGAGGGTCTTTCTTAGAAACAATAATGATCTCATTTTCCTACAGAGCCTCGTGGACCTCAAATCCATTCGAGATCCTTAGTTGTCTTTTAGACCAATTTATTTCGGAACCCTTGAAGGTATTCAAACTTGTTATCCTGCTCATTACGACAACCTAATTGTTGACTGCACCCTCCTGGTGACTGGCTGCAAGTTGGCAACTTAGTTTCCTATTTTTACAGACTTACACAAGTGACTGTGAGGGTATACCATGGTACCTAGGGAAGACTTCAAATCACGCTTCACAAATTATACCCAGAGGGTGCTTCCATGTTCAAGTTTCACTTGCATTGGTAAGTTTCTCTACTGTCGATTGGTGTAATTGTCCTTCCCACTAGTTAGTTGTCTGTTTGATTTATATTTAGTAACTTCTAGTGTGTTCTCTGTGATTCATGCTAGTAAAACCTTACTGTGTCGGTTGATCATTTCACAAGCTGGAAGATCAACATTTTTGTCGGTCACATAGGCTTCAGGGCCTCTCGTTGGTTACTTTGGAGCCACCTCTGCCATTGTTGAGGCACAAGATATATCAATGAGGATCATTCGAAGCGACCGAGACATAAGAAACTATACCTGAGCCAACTCTGAGAGAAGACTTTCCATCCCCAGAGGAATCCATCATTTCTGACCTAGAGACCGAAGGTTTCAGGACAACAAATCCTTTGATCAATGACTTATCGGCACCGCTTTTAATTCATATAGTGCCCCCGATATTACTTCTCCTGAACGCCAGTTTATTTGGCGAGCGATGATGGGAGAAAATGCTGCTACTTCATCAGGGAGTCTTCATACTCCCATTACAACTACCTCTAGAGGGGGAATTGTACCTCCTCCCCCACCTTCACCTGTCAAGACCAAAACTTTCTAAACACCCATGACTCCGGGTAGTGTATCGGTTCCTTTGATAGATTCGACCACTGTTCTGTTCACTCAGAAAGTGAAAGGCTCTCCTTTCTCATATGGGATGCTCGTCTTTGAATCAAATTCAGTTCTTACTTACTCTACTTTATAGACCATGGGTCTGGGGGAAGGGATCTCTAACGCTCCCTTGCAAGGCTCAGACATGGAAAATATTGCCCCATTCAATGCTATTCCTTACGGTGGGGGTCATATACCTCTTTTGTCCCCTTCGCTCAGTGGCACATTTCAATAGCCAATCGGGCCTAACCCTAACAATAGTTTGTTCAGTGGAGGAGGTTTGGGACCTTCATCCTTTACGACGATCATGGGATTAATGTCATTCTCTTTGTTTGGTGCATTTGGATACAATTCTTTTTCTTTCGTCTTCTTTATTGACTTGGGATAACCCCATATTTGGTCAACAAAACATTGTGTTAGAAAAATAGGACTGTGGAGTAATAAAATAAAACAAATGAGAAAATAAAACATAGAAGATACACAATACAATAGGGACACAGATTTACGTGGTTCATTTAGTGTGGGCTACATCCACTAGAGAAATTTCCAGGTCCTTCCTTTATTATTATCCAACAAATGAAGAGATACAACCTACAACAAATCCACTATAACTTCCTCTTCTTTCTCTCATAGTCTCCTATCTCAGAATACAATATTTTCCCTCATGCATAGCCATAATACCTTTCCCTCATAATAGAGGGTTTCCTTCTAGGGAAAAAAAAACTAACATAATTTCTACAGTTAGATCTACGACCTTATAATAAATGGTCTAGATTTACAAGGAAAAATTTCCTTTGGGGGATTTTCCCCCGAGCCCCCATTGGGGGACACTACCCTCAAACCCCCGTCGAGGGCCCACTTTCCCCCGTACCCCCCAACCAGGGGGATAGCCCCCCCAGACCCCATAGAGGGGGTAACCCCCTTCTACACTCCCCCGCTTGGAAGAGTGTACATACTTCTAGGGTGTAAATATTTCATGGGGTATAAACATGAATGAAAAAAAAATACCTCTGAATCAGGAAGATAATCAGGCTCCACAATGAACACCTTGTGCAAGGTACCCTTCTTTCACAGAGAGTGATGACATGCATATACTCCACAAAAGGTCTTTGGAATCCTTGGCAGGTATCGTTTCCATCAAAATGGATCCCAGTCAGGGGAAACCCCTTACATATTCAATAGAACACCAGGTAAGGTTCAATACCTATGCCAGGATGATCAACTAGGGGCATCCCCAACCAAGGTCCTTGGAGCACTGCACATGGAGAAATCCTTTCACAAGATACATCGTCTAACTTCAGGAGTCCTCTGATGATGTAACAACATATGTAATTTCCTTTTTCTGGTCAAGGCCACGGGTTCTACAAAAACCCTGGCCAACAGACCAAATTCTCCTTGCAACCTAGTGCCAGTCAAAATCTGTGTCCCTCTTTCCATGTAAATACTCTGCAACCAAAACTACCCTTTCTAGAAACCTTGCATTTGCCAGACTTGTTGAGATTTTTAAATGACCAGATCTATCATGATCCACGTTGGTCCCCCATGCTGACTAATTTTCCTTCTGACATTCCAAAATTTGAGGGCAATCTAGGCGAAGATTCGTATGATGACGTGACCAATTTTCACTTGTGGTGGTCATCGAACTCGTTGAAAGACGACATATTTTAGTTGTGCCTTTTTCAACACACTCTTATAGGGGGTGCAATGAAGTGGTATATTGAGCTTGTGAACTCAAAGTACTCTTACTTTAATGTCTTGGTTATGTTTTTATTGAACCATTTCTAGTTGTCAGTGAGATACGATGTCGACACCAAGTTGCTGGAAAACTTCGAGCAGACTAAGGATGACCATATCTCAGATCATATCCGTGAATGGGGATGACAAAAGAGCTTGATTAAGTTCAAGGTCCCTCGAGAATTTTTTCTTGAGTGGTTCTTGAATTCTTTGGTTCCTTGCGTATCCAAATATGTAGCAATGTACAAGGTGTTTTTTGAGGAAGAGGATATTATGAGAGACCAACAAATAGAATTGATTTACTCTCATTCTGGAATGATTTACAAGATCTTACTCAATGTGCCCCAATATACTCTTAATAAGGCCAAACAAAATTCTGGGCCCGACGCTGATGACATAGTGGGCTCAACACAAAGAAAGTTCAAGGATCTATTTTCTAATAAATTACAACAATTATCGATTCAACAGACTATGTCCAACCAGACTCCTAGTTTGGCTTCCCCTACAACCCAGACGTAGGATGTACACAATGTGCAATAGAAAACTCCCAAGGAAAGAAGAAACATAAAGAAAAGAAGGGTAAAGGGGATGAAAAGGTTGCTAATAATGTTGACAAGGGAAAAACTGAGAAGAGGAAGGTGAAGTTTTTGTGTAATATTTGCACAAACGACCATTTAACTCACCTATTCCCTCAGCTTGTGGAATCCCAGAAGCTACTAGCACAACAACAACATGCTATGTTAACAAACCCTTTTCCATAGGGGAAAAATATGGATCAAGCTTCTACATCCACGAGCGCACCAGGGGGTGGTCAAGGAACCCCCCGCACCTAACCTAACAACCCGACTGCAAAAAATTACATGATGAATGTTGATGCTCATTTATCAACCATGATTTGTGACTATAGATTACCAGAATATGTTTAGAAGGGAAATGAGGCCTCCAACCCATTGACTCCCCTTCAAAATGAGAAGACACTGGGAGAGAGAATGGCACACATCCCTAAATGTGCACTTAAGAAGGCTTCCCATAACCCAAATGCAAGGGCCACTCAGAATTACTCCATCGTGGAGGATATGGCACAGACCCCTTATGCAATGTTTGCTCTGGAGGCCCTCCAAGGTTTCCCCTCATAGAGAAAATCTATGTTTTCCACCTTGGGAGCGATGAAGCCTAGTAACTCATGGATGATCATTTTTTATCCCACTGACCTTAAATCTTGTCTTCCTCACCATGCTTCCTTTCAGATAGTAGTGGCATACAACACTAAATCATTGACATGAAACATTTTATGTACAATGGTTGATGAGGGTTCCTCGACTTGCATGATGTCGTTGGCATGTTGGAGGGCCATTGGCCAACCTGAGTTGTCTCCGTCACCTTACGTTGCTTATGGATTTTGACGATCAATCATTCAGACCACACGGTAAAATTCCTTCTTTCCTCATACAGTTGGAGGGTAAAAATGTGTGCGTCGAGGTTGAAGTAGTCGATGTTCCCCTCGACTACAATATTTGTTTAGGACGGAGTTGGACTTATGCAATGCATGTAGCTATAGCCACCATTTTTTGGGTTCTATGCTTTCCTCATAAATGTCAGATTTTAACCGTAGACCAATTGTCCTTCTCTCATCCCGACCCTTCATCAGGGGCTTCCATGGTCCTAATGATTGATAACCCACATCCAAGAAATATCAACTTAGGTGTCGTATTGTTTTCGTCGTTGATCGAAACTTTTGATTATTCGCCACCTTCTAATGATGTGAGGCTTATTTCAGGTATCCCCGACCAGCCGAAGGCTGCAATTTTTCAAGTGTCGTCTTTTAAAATGAGATACTTTCATGACCCATGGAATTTACCTTCCCCATCAGCTTCAATGGAAGGAATAAGGAACCTTGGCATGGCCATAGCCTTATCTACTACTGAGGCTCCATGGATCGTTGTCCAGCAAGCCTCAGCCAACCCCGATCTGGCTCCCCCATAGGAGCTATATCCAATTCGTGAGCCTATTTGGGATAAGAACTCTCTCACTACTTAGGACCCTTTAGACTTAGTCTTTCCCTCTGACGTGGTGATTTTGGAGGAAATGCATGGTGCTGAAAAACCTTGGGATGATCTTCACCATAGATCTTATTTTATTCATTAGCATAGGATAATAGAGGCAGGAGATTTTTTTTTTACCATGAATGGAGATAAACCTTGTCCTATTAACCCTCTGGCTACGCATGAAGTATACGCTGAGGGAAACATGGAAAGTATTTCTACAATGATTTGTATTGATATCTCCAAAACCCCTGGTGTCATGGAGAATGTATTCATTAGAGTGGATTTCTCCCTCGAAGAGATTAAAATTTACATCGAGTTGTTTAAGGAGTTATATGATGTTTTTTCTTGGTCTTACAAGGATATGCCAGACATTGACCCACAAATTGTTGAACACAAAATCACGACTTATCTTTAGGTCAAATTGGTCCGACAAAATCTTTGCCTGGTCAATCATAAAAAAGCAGTGGTGATAAAGGATGAAGTAGATAAAATTCTCAAAGATGGTTTCATCTACCTCATACAATTGACAGAATGGGTATCAAACTCGGTTCCCGTCAACAAGAAACAAGGCAGGATTCACGTTTGTATGGATTTCCATGATTTGAACAAAGCTTGCCCAAAAGACAATTTTCCAACCCTGTTTATTGATCATATTATTGATGAGTGTGGGGTGCAAAGTCTTTTCTTTTATGGATGGTTTTTTTGGATATAATCAAATACAAAACAAACCCAAGGACCAACATAAAATGACTTTTATTTGTCCTTGGGGTACCTTTGTGTATCGAAAAATCCAATTTGGTCTAAAGAATGCTATTGCTACCTTTCAATAGGTGTTGGAACATGGGCAGACCCAAGGTTCAACGCTACAAAAATGTACCAAAAAAACCCTAACAACTAGCCCTTTCGACATCACCTGAGAAGCAGATGAAGTCTCACCCGAGGTAGAGGCAGGGGTAGTTGTAGGACTCCAGTGTCTGCAACCTTAGCTGGCACAAAGATCTGTGATTCTAATCACTTAAAAGAGCACTCAATAGTTATATTTATCAATATTAAATTCTTCGTTACAACACAGTTAAACCCTAATCACAGTGCAACGTAGTATTCATTCAAATCTACCATTTAGCAACAATTAGCATGACAAAAATGATCAGATATTACCAGATTCAACACTAAGCACATGTATATAAGTCAGATCTAACATCCATCCATACTATTAAGAACGTAGCATTAAAACATCTATCTATCATTCATCTATATTAAAGAACTAAGAAATAAGCACAAAAACACATCAATACATCGCGCAAAGCAGAGCAACACAACATGTACGTGGTTCAACCCCACCCCGGGGCTACATCCACCAACTCTTCTCTTCTTTATTATCTTCGTTCAACTGTCTACATGCACAGAGACACAAAAACCATACTCCACATAGGACAGGAGATCTGCGCACACCTTTCTAGATCCTCCATCCCCAAGCTAGGTTACAATACTAATCCTTATAAGGTCTCTTGCACTCATTACTGCAAGTCTCACATAGTATGCACAAAGCCTTTACAATGCACACTTGCGCTTAACACTTAGCAGTTTCAATCACATAGATTATGTTGGGTATGTGTTATATTCTTTGCACGAGTAGTAGCATGTGAGCGTATGCACCGGGCATGCAGGGGTCCGGGGGAAGCTCCCTCGAAAAATATTTTTTTTCCTCAGGAAACATGACACCTACCTCAGGAAACATGTCATGTATTTAGGTGGTTTTTTTGGCACATGGTTTTTGCCGATGGTTTTCTATTTCTGGTTAAGGAATTAGGGTTTTGGACTAATCCAGGTC
>JZKD02S2047157.1:221008-232792 GCA_000966675.3 Picea glauca | reverse complement strand
TGGTGATCATTTGATTTATTTGGTCTTGTATGTGGATGACATGTTGCTGATAGGAAACAACAAGGAGATTATCCAGGATGTGAAAACTCAGTTGTCCTCTAAATTCGACATGAAATATCTTGTTGCTTCAAATTTCATTTTGGGGATGGAAATTAAAAGAGATTGAAAAAAGAGGAAACTCTGGTTAAATCAGAGAAAATATGTCGAGACAATATTGCAAAGGTTTAATATGCATGAATGTAAACCGGTCAAGGTTCCTATTCCTGTTGGTGTAAAGTTATCTGCAGATCAGTGTCCCAAGACACATGAAGAAGAGGAGGACATGTCTCATGTTCCATATGCAAGTGTAGTTGGTTGTTTGATGTATGAAATGGCCTATACTAGATTGGACATTGCACATGCAGTGGGAGTTTTGAGCAGGTATATGTCAAAACCAGGGAAGCATTGGACAACAGTAAAACGGGTTTTTAGGTATTTGCATGGCACTGCTAGCTATGGATTGTGCTATGAAGGAAGACTGGGATTGGGAAGAGTGGTTGATATACATGGATTTTTGGATGAAGACTGGGCTGGAGATTTGGATCGTAGGATATCTACAAGTGGGTATGTGTTTAACCTTTTTGGAGGAGCAATAAGTTGGATGAGCAAAATGCAGGTTGTAGTGGCACTTTCAACTACAGAATCTGAATGCATGGCAACCACTCATGCAAGTAAGGAAGAAATATGGTTACAAAGATTGTGTTCAAGTATTGGGTTCATACAACAAGCTGTAAGGATAGAGTGTGATAGTCAAACTGCAATTTTTCTAGTGAAGAACCGTACTTATCATTCAAAGACAAAGCACATTGATGTTCAATATCACTTTGTGAGAGACATGATTGAAGAAAAGAAAGTATCACTGATGAAGGTGGACACTTTGAAGAATGTTTCAGACTCATTAGAAAAATCTATGAGCACTGAGAAGTTCTCTTGGTGTAGAGAACCCATGGGCATTGCTGCCCTATATTTTTGACTATGTAACCCTGTAACCCCCTGTATGCAAAGAAAACAACAAGTGGGAGAATTTTGGGTATGTTTTATATTCTTTGCATGAGTAGTAGTGTTTGAGCATATGTGTTGAGTGCGCAGGGGGGTGGAGCCCCCTGTGTGGGGATCCGAGGGAAGCACCCCAGGAATTTTTTTTTTTGCCTTGGGAAACATGACACGTACCTCATGAAATGTGTCATGTATTTAGGTGGTTTTTTTGGCAAATGGTTTTTGACGATGGTTTTCTATTTCCGGTTAAGAAGTTAGGGTTTTGGACTAATATAGGTCATTGGGTTAGGGTTTTGGATGCCATTGGCTCCTATATGTATATTGTATTTTAAACAATGTAACACAATGAATGAATATAATATATGTTGGTTTTCCCGGTTTGGGTTTCTAGGGGAAAAAACTCTGTGTAATGTTTGTATTTGTCATTGTATCTTTTTTATTCTTTTCTGAATATCTATTTACAGTAGACATTGTACAAGGTTATAATTTACAGATCTAACTACTTCCTACATCACCTAGATTCTTATTTATACTTTACAAAATAGGCCTAAACATGGGTAAACCCATGGGCCAACATCCCCATACCTGTTACATAATCCCAAATCCAAAAAAGGACCTAAAAGGGTCCTGAGATCCTGCAATCTCTGCTTCATCTTGAGCTCCACCTTCGACGGCTTGTTGAAGTCCCAAAATGGTAAAAAATGACCAAGGATCCTCAAAACTTGGTCAAGGGCCAACATGCCCCCAAAACTCACCAGTGACTCATCCGAAGTCACTCTGATATGAATAGTTCCACTTCAAAATCCTCAAGCTTGTCTCGAGCTTCTTCGACTTATTGTTGTGCTATGGCCTCCTGTTCAGTGAACTCTTGTATGATTGCTTCATTGATAGGTCCCTCTAGGTGTTGTTCAACTATAGTAACAAACTTCTCTAGTTCCTCTCCTCAACCTTAGATTTATGTGAACAGTTGGTAAGCCTCCTCCTGTACAAGTTGGAGTGTCTAAGTCACTTCCATAACTCTGCTCTGAATAGTATGGACCTGCTGTTGGGTAGTGTGTTGCTCTTGGGATCACTTCATTCTTTCTACAACTGACAGGGACTTCAATTGTGCCTGTATCATTTTGGCTTGATACTTCACCTTCTGGAGCTGCGACTCCAGTGCCTTCAATTCTAGATTCTCAATGAGTTTCTCGTACATTTGGGCACTGTGATCACTCATTTTCTTGCATTCCAGGGCAAAGAATTTTATTCTTTCAACTACGCTTCGAGCAGTTGCTTTTCTTTGATCTCTTACATCCTGTGGGGTACTAGGCACTGTGTGGAGCTCTAAATATGATATTCGTTGTTGTAGCTACTGGATGGCTTCTACGAGCTGGTATACTTGATGCATGAAGAGATCTTCGTCTTGTGGTTCTAAGCCTATCACAGAGCAAAGTTCTCTATTGACTACTTCTTTCACTTCGAGTTTCTCTGAGAGCAACTGTTCTTTTTCTTGTTTCATTTGTACTCTCCCTTCTTTGAATTTTGTCTGGAGAACAACCCTCTCATGTTCTATGATTCTGCGTTATTCTATAATGTCTCCTTGTACTTGCGTCAAGGTCTGGGTGGATTTTTCTACTTCTTCTTGTGCATGATGAAGGTGAGATTCGACTGCATCAACTAATAGGTGGAGTTGGGCTGGCTCATCCACCAAATTTGGTTCTCCTAATGGCAGGGGTGCAGTGGATATTGAACGAATGGATTGAAGGGCCTGTTGTACCCCTCTAAACTCGACCTTAAGTCTGTCATACATTTCCTCATGCTTAGCTTCTTGTTTCTCCATGATTTCCACTAAAGCGTCATTGAGGGATGCTACGATGAAGTCATAGTCATCTGTAGTATGCACAATCTTCATCTTAGTCAAGGTGGCTCGCGATTTCTTCCGGGAAGAATGTTTCAGGGGATAAACCTTCCTCTTCTTCAAGGGATCAATCTCTTCTCTAGGTAGTGTTACTTTTCCTTCCTTCTGTTCAACTCTTGTGCCATTCAGTTCTTCTACTTCATCATCACCCCCTCAGTCAGGTGATATTGAAGCAGTCTTTCCTGAAGCACTGCTTAAATCTTGGACCTCTTCGATCTTCTTCATTCTGGTGGGTCCGTGTGTATCTTGTTCTTTATGTGTCGTCTCTAGGATGTCAGGGTTAGAAATATCTGCAGGGTCTACTGGAATAAGGAGGTCTTCCGACCAGTCCTTAATGATCTAATCAAGATCCTCTTCCGTGATATTGTAGTACGACTACAATTTCTCTTTATGTTCATCGTCTCACATTGTAAGGTAGATGAAGTGTTGATCTGTGCAGAACTTCATCAGGGGTCAAAATCTCTGTAAGGTGTTCAGAGTCATGTGAGGATCTACTTCTATTTCTCTATTCAACTAAAGTTAATACGTATGAAAAAAAACTTTTGACTTCCACTATTTGTTCATATCGCTTGAGTACCAAAGTGTAGTGAAATTCTCAACAAGCGGCTCGAATTGTTCAATATCCAGGAAGGTCACACCTTCTGGCATCTCCCAGGAAACAAAGGTGATAAGGATCAGGAGCCAACTAAAGTGGAACTCATAGACCTGATCATGTGCTTTGCAGTAGTCTAGCTCCAACTAATTCACCAGCTACTTTACCCAGTTCATCTATAAACCTTCTATGCATGTTCCTGCGAGGTCAACAACAAAGCCTATGACTTGCGTCGGTCTATTCTTCCTTACTAATTTTCTGGCTATTAACTGATAGGCTAGGTGCACTGCGTGATTCTAGATGGAGGTTACCTTGTAGCCCCGTGTTACCTTTTCAACATCACCATATGTATCCTTGATTTTCTGTTCTATTGCGTGATCTGTGGCTTTTCCTGGATAAAACTCCTGTGGATTGGGTCCTTGCATACTCAAGCCTATGATATGATGATCTAGCTATAAGTAACCACCATGGTAACATGAGAGAAATAAATTGACACAGGCATTGAATTCCTGGTGTCATCCGAAGTGAGGGATCTTCATTACTTTCAACAAAGTGGATTGCGCGAGGCTCATCGTCCACGACTGAGGGATTATGTTCAAATTATTCCCCTTCGTTTTGGCTAGGTACTTATATGGGGCAAGCATACTATATTTTTTGCAATATCCAAGCTTGAAGTCACTAAACTTCAATGCTTTGATCTTATCTTGCTATGTGCAAACTGTGCGTATCCCCTTCGGGAGGTATGAAATAATCATGGAGTACTCGAAATCTCCTGGCACGCTATCTCGACTCACCGCATCAGCCAGAGGTGGGATGTAATCAGACAATATGGATTAGATCAGCTTCGCATTGGCTAGGTCATATTTGTGTTTGGTTCTCTTTTCCGCTAATGGTTAGGATGATTTGGCTCCGTGAGAAGTCGGCGGAGAGGCTTGCACTCCCTTCGTTGATGATGCTTGAATACTTGCATACATTTCTCTTTCAGTCATTAGTTCAACGAGAACTTCTTCAACAATTTTCTCTGTAGCACTAAGCTCATCCAACATGCACACTAGTGGTTGAATATCTTAGGTTCAAAGGGTAACTTCTTAATGCAATGGGGTGACTAGTAATAACACAATGATCATTGTGTGAAATCAACTATGTTGCAAGCTTAGATTCATGATTTTCAAAAGTGTTCTTGTTTCATGGCGTGATGGGATAAATAAATAACTCGATAATGGATCTCTTGCAACGGGAGAGAATCCTTCATTAACTCAGTTCCATCCATTTTGGTGTGGTCCCAACAGTTTGGTGGCAAACTTTCTGATCATAAATGTCTTTCTATCCATTCAGGCCATCGATTGAATGGTTATTCTGCTTCCAATGACTATATTGCTTCGCCATGGCGAAGTGCCATGTGACACTGTTTTGATATTCCGACGAAGCTCCAATTTTGCAAATTTTCATTCTGTGAAGTTCCCTTGGGAACCTTCTATAACTTTTCTATATTAGCTCTCTTCTTACTTATTTTTCTAGCTTTATTTCCAATGAGATTCATTTCAGAGTTCCTTTTCCATTCTGATTCTTATCTTCTTTCGGCAGAGCAACTTCATGTTGTTGAGGTTCTTTCCTAGAAATTAGGGGTAATACTTCATCTATATATGGAATAGGTACTTCAGTCTTCTATGAGTCTTGTAGTGTTCTTCTTACCTCGAAATCCACGTGTCTGGTTTTAAATAGATTTTCTCGGTTCTCCTGTTCCTTAATCAAGTGTGCGATCCTCCTAGTCATGAAATATTTTAATTCTTGCTTCTTCTGCTCCAAGATTTATTTTTCTTTCCTTCTGGCCTGATCTTTTTCAATCCATGGTTTCCCTAGTAACATAACAAATGGAGGGTTTTTCTCAATAAATTTAACAACTTCAACTTCTTCCTCCATCAAAGTTCCATGAGCATTCATAGATATCCTGGTAAGTCTTCCACATAGGGTTATCATCTTTCCTCTGAATAATCATATTCCTCCTAATGAAGGAGTCATAGCAGTCTTTCCTAGAATTTCCCAAGTTCTTTATATCATGATATTCACCTGTGTTTCCTCATCTAAAACACAGTCAACATCGAAGTCTCCTATTCTTGCTTCAATGCATTCTTTTTCTTTAAAGACCTCTGATAAACTGACATGTCAGTGGTCATTTAGGGTTTGTTTCATCTGTAGAAATACTTTCTCTGATTCTTTCTGGGGTTCTGTCATAATCTCAGTTTCTGGATCTTCCTTAGGGGTCTCATGGTTCATATTCATTCTTTCAATCTTAGAAATCATTCTATGGAACTCCAATACTTCATGTCCAGATCTTTACAACAAAGGCAACTAGGTATTCAACCAGGGCATTCATTATCCATATGTCTCGGTCTTCTGCAACTGTAACAAAGGGTTAATCCTCTCTTTCTCTTAAATGATCCCCAGCCTCTCCCATACTACACACTAGGATCATGGTAGCTAACCTGAAACAAATTCTTTCTAGGGTCTTGCATCCATTTGTTAGTCCAAACATTCTTTCTATGCATACGTATAACATATCTTTCACTATTCTTATCAGATCTACTCATATCAAATATTTTTTCTTCTATCAGTGCCCTAGTTTTTGGGCTAGGACAAATCTTATCAAACATACTTATATCCATACTTTAGAAACAAAAATTTCCAGTAATATTACTTCTACAGAGCACAACGCTTCCAGGTCTAATTTTTTTTTTCACTATTCTTACCTTTATTAGAGCACAAAGCGTTCAGATCTCACCTCTTTTCTTCAGATTATACTTCTTTCTTTAGAATAGAGATTCACAAATCAAGTAGAATACTACACACTAAAGCGACAGATCTATGCATAGAGATTTCACAGTTTTAGGTCAGATCTTTGCACAAATCTTCTTTTCCTCAGTTCCCAACAATCATACTTTCAGGTTAGATCTTCACACAAAGCTTTCTCTTTCCTCAGTTCCCAACAATCACAGTTTCAAGTCCCGATCTTTGCACAAATATTCTTCTTCCTCAGTTCCAAGCAATCACAGTTTTAGGTCTCAGGGGAAACAAAACCATTTGTTGGCACAGGGGTAGACCCAGGGTTCAATGCTACAACAACGCACCAACAAAACCCTAACTATTAGCCCTTTTGACATCACCTGTGAAGCAAATGAAGTCTCACCCAAGGTAGAGTCAGGGGTGGTTGAAGGACTCCAATGTCTGCAACCTTAGCTGGGACACAGATTTGTGATTCTAACCACTTAATAGAGCACTCAATAGTTATATTTATCAATATTCAGTTCATCGTTACAGCCCAGTTAAAACCTAATCATAGTACAACACAGTATTCATTTATATATAGCATTTAGCAACACTTAGCATGACATAAACGATCAGATCTTACTATACTCAACACTAAGCACATGTATATAAGTCATATCTAACATCCATCCATACTATTAAGCACATAGCATTAACATATCTATCTATCATTCATCCAGATTAAAGCACTAAGAAATAAGCACATAAACACATCAATACATCGCACAAAGGATATAAACACAACATGTATGTGATTCACCCCCACTCTCGGGCTACGTCCACCAACTCTTCTCTTCTTTATTATCTTCGTTCAAGCATCTACATGCACAGAGACACAAAAACCCTACTCCATATAGGAAAGGAGATCTGTGCGCACCTTTCTAGATCCTCCTACCCTAAGCTAGGTTATAGCACTAAGCCTTTTAAGGTATCTTACACTCAGGTTTGCAAGTCTCACACAGTATACACAAATCCTTTACAATCCACACTTACACTTAGCACTTAGCACTTAGCACTTTCGATCACATAGATCGAACTACTTCCTACATCACCTAGATTCTTATTTATACTTTACAAAATAGGCCTAAACATGGGTAAAACCATGGGCCGACATCCCCATGCTCGTTACATAATCCCAAATCCCAAAAAGGACCTAAAAGGGTCCCTATATCCTGTGATCTTCACTTCATATTGTGCTCCACCTTCGACAGCCTATCGAAGTCCCAAAATGGTAAAAAATGACCAAGGATCCTCAAAATTTGGTCAAGGGCCAACAATAGGCCATGCCGTTCACTTTTCACAACCTCAAACACATAGTGGAGGTGTACCTTGATGATCTAGCATCACGTTCTTGTAATAGAGAAGATCATCCCACCCATTTACAACTAATATTTGAGCGATATCGCTAATATTGGATTCACTTGAATCCAGACAAGTGTAGTTTTTGTGTGACATCAGGTCATTTATTAGGTTTCATCATGTAAAAAAAAGGGATCATGGTCGATCTTATTAAGGTTTAGGCAATAGTTCAATTTCCTTCCCTGCACAAAATACCCCAGCCTCAGAGCTTATAGGGGAAAGCAAATTTTCTTCGGTGTTTTGTTACTAATAATGCCGAGATTACTAAAGGGTTCATTCATATTTTGAAAAAAGGAGTCCCATTCTGTTGGGATGAAGTAGATCATCACTCCTTTGAATCATTGAAACGTGCTTTGTGGTTTTCCCCTCTGCTCAAGCCTCCTGATTATAAAAAACATTTCCTGTTTTATTTGGCTGCTGCAGAGTCGACCATTGGCATGGTCTTGGTTCAGAAGGATGAAATGATCAAAGAGTATGTTATCTATTACCTTAGGCGAGGTCTAGTTGGACTAGAACTCAACTACTCTCATGTTGAAAAACTTTCTTTGATGAATATCCATGCTCTCCAATGGTTCCATCACTATATATTACTTCGCAAGACCACCATCATTTCCATCGTCAACCCCTTCCAATATGTGTTAACGTGATCGATCATTGGAGGAAATATAACTAGATGGATAATTATCCTATAGGATGTTGACTTGGATTTTGTCTCTGCAAAATCTAAGAAGTTATTGGTCTTTGTTGAACTAATTTTGGAACTACCGGTTGAGTCTGGTGATATTATACCCAAAGAGTCACCTATCAACGAAGATATTTTTCTAATTGCATCTACAGAACCCTTCTATGGAGATATACTTGTGTATCTTCAGACTTTGAGGTGCCCTTCTTTTGCTTCTTGTGATAAGTGTCGATGAATATGACACCAAGCATGAAACTATCTCATCCTCGATGACACTTTGTATCATCAAGGTGTAGATTGCATTCTTCAACAATGTCTTACCCACAAATAAGCAGAGCTTGTTTTGAACAAATGTCACACCAAAGCATGTGGTGATCAGATGTCTAGGTTGGAAACAACCCAAAATATTCTTCACACATGATACTTTTGGCCGTCATTAATCAAATATTGTGTTGAGTTGGTCAATAAGTGTCACCCATGCCAGATCTTATGTCAGAAGATGCGGGCACACCCTGATCCTATGTTTTTGGTCATTGTTGTCGATCCCTTCACCAAGTGGAGGATTGATTTCACTACATGTCACCTGGAGTCTACCAGGGGGCATCGCTATATCATTGTAGAAATTGACTACTTCACTAGGTGGGTCAAAGCTATGACGACATTTAACAATGATGGGGAAAATGATATCCCAAAGGAGATTGTCACTGACCATGGTAGTCACTTACAGAATAAACAATTGAATAAATTAACATCAAAGATTGGGTTTATATAGGAACATTCGTCACCCTATTACTCCCAAGCAAATGGTCAGGTCAAAGCTGTGAATAAGTCTCTCAAAACTATTCTTTAGTGAACGGTCAATTCGACCAAGTCAAATTGGCATTTGATGTTATATTCAGATTTGTGGGCTTATCGAACTTCTGTAAATACTGCTACTAGTTTTTTACCTTTCCATCTCGTCTACAGACTAAAGGTAGTCTTACCTACTGACTGTTAAATCCCTTCTTTGAATTTAGCAGTGTAACTACTTCCTAACACTACACTGCTTGAGGAGCATCTTCTATAACTCGAGAAGCTCGATGAGCAACATCGTGATGTAGCCTTGGATAACAAGGATCATAAGAAATGAGTCAAGTTTCAATATGATTGGTCCGTTCGCCCTCGAATTTTCTCCAAAGGAGATCTTGTCCTGGTTTATGACCAAGACAAAGAACCCCTGGGGGAAGGCAAGTTCAAAGCCATGTGGTTCAGACCTTTCATTTTTAAAGAGGTCTTAGAGAAGGGTTCTTACCGTATAGTTGATTTCAAGGGAAATTCCTTAGTGGAGCTTAGAATTGGGCTTTACCTTAAGATGTATTACTCTTAGGTCAGTTACCTGTGTGGCTTCTTGTATATATGTATAGTATTTTATACATTTTTTTGTATTTTTCATTTTATGGGCGTGTAGTTATTTGTGTCTTATTTTTCACTGTGGCATATGTAAAGTGAATCAAAGGTTTACTTTGGGTTCACATACGATGCTAGCTGACACACTCGGAGGCTTTCTTTAAGAGCTTAGGTGATTTTCACACATGGAGGCTAGTTGCTATCTTTCAGAGGTATTTGTCTAGGAGACGCAACCAATAATGTCTCCGAGTACAACGTGTTGATAGAATTACTATGTGACACTTTGTCACATGGTATTTCTCACCTCCAGTTTTATTTATATGCTCAATTGGTTGTGTCCCAGTTAAATGGGGTTTACTGCATTTATGATCCCACTCTTCACCGACGATTCCTTAGGGTACGTCTCTTAGAACGATATTTTGATTATATTACTTATATTCATGTTTCTAGGAGATTTAATCATTTAAGTGATATTATATCTAATCAAGGTTTAGATGGGCATATTGCTCACATGTAAAAGTAAAACACACACATACACATGTAAATACATTTGTAAAAAATTTCATCCATAAAACAAGAAAGATGTGTGTATATATATATATGTGTGTTTGTGTGTGTGTGTCCAAAAATGGTGTCATGAGTATAAAGTGGGCATGAAGTCCTCAAAAGTAATTGGTATACATTGTTGGGATTAAGCCCTCAAAATACATAGTACAAAAAGTTCCCTCGGCACATAAGTAGTTTGACGCTATCTAAGGTCTAGGCCTATTGGCCCTGCTATAATGGAAACAACGTTCACAAGCTGCTGAAATAACTGAACACAGGTCCAAGGAATCCCTACTACATGAGGATGCATATATGGGGGGAGATCCTTGATCTCGGCCATAGGAACTACATGAGTGACAGCAGGAATGTTCCTCTCTACTCATTGTAGGACTCTATCAGCCTCTTCGGCTGGGGGTCCTCCTGCTGTTGCTAGTCATGCCTCTGGTCAAGGATGATGCTTGGTCCTAGTGAAGTCTGTCGTTCGAACATTTCCCACATCCGTACATAACAAATTTATAAGTTAGTACTCTGGTGCACACATAAAAAATAATATATATATAAATTTAAAAATTTAATAACTTTAAAAAATATATGTTACCTATCTCACAACACTCCTCGCCAGGGGGCACGAGCATGTTGGGATATATAAGGAATCTTATCTCTACATAGGGATAGTCCTCTACAATTCAGATCTGACATGCCAACCAATCAAAGAATTTGTCGTCAAAGGCCTCTTGGGTCCTTCCTCCACCATGTCTATGCAGTAAGACCTCTGACCTACATAGTGCTGGGAAGGAGGCAATATGTCCCCATACTGTCTCTCTCAGACTGATACCGGGTACCCTCTTTAAGAAAAAAGAGCATAAAATGATACCAAACCTGAAGTTATTTTTGTTACACCTATGACACTTTGTGAATTGTATATTCATGCATAGTAGCATGGTAGTGCTCCAGTAAAAAATCGTCACCTCTAAACAATGAACCACACAATGCATCTGTGCACGAGAGGCTTGATGGAATGTTGCAGATCCAGTAATCCACCTGATCATGAATAAAATAACTCACAGGGAGAGGTTGGTAATATTATGAATTGGAACATGAGAACCTACTTTCTCAGTACCATCCTCACAATGCATCACGATGTAATCCTCTATGTTGTATGACCCTGGAGGGAAATGCCTCAAGTTAACCGGTTCTCCTCTCCTAGAGAGGCCATTCAATAAGTATATGTCCTACATGGTTGGGGTCAATGATTGATCCTCTAACATGAATACCTATGCGTCGGGATGCCAATACTCTACCAAGTCATTAAGAAACCTCGGTTGTGCCCTCATGAATGGACACTGAAAGAATTTCCATAAGCCACACTATTTTATCGTAGCAAAAACCACATGGTCCTCCTCGACCAAGACGTCCATCTCCTCATGTTCCCTCTCTCTCCAGTGCACATACATCCTGTCA
>JZKD02S2047157.1:189959-207003 GCA_000966675.3 Picea glauca | reverse complement strand
GTATCAAGCCCGAAACCTGTCAAAGGTATCGAGAGAAAATGGTCCGGAAGACAAATGAGGACCTCGACTGTATTCGAGACCCACGAAGCCCCATGGAAAATGAAAACGACGGAATCCCTTAACAAATCCTCGATATGTGTTCTCCACTACGCTCGGTCCAGCTTTGGAGGGGTTATCTCTGCTACCTTTCCTTACGCAACCTCGTGTTTATCTCCTGTGTTAGAGGGGGGTCCTGGATAACTTTTCGTAACTGTACTTCTACACTCCCTATTGGCAGAATCCAATGTTTGGTTTGAGTGGCCTTGGAGAAATTTACTCTCCAACCTATTCCAAGGCCCTAGTCCTGAGCTAGTTTGTGAACCCTACAAATGAAAAGTCTAATAGTTTTTAATTAGCGTTGTTGTTAATGGGATTTTTAAGTCACAAGGTATGAAAGTGAAACTGATGGTGTGTAAAGACCCAAAGAAAAATGAACAATAAATGCGTGGAAACAAAAACTTTTACAAACAATGCAAAAACCAGCAACTTTTCAACAAGAAAGACTTCTTTTCTTTTCGACTTTCCTAAGATTTCATGCAACAAATACCAAGTAATTTCACTCAAATCTGCGAGCTACTTATACTCTAAATGATGTGCCAAAACTTATGAAACGAGACTTCTTCCTAGCTACTGATGCAACAACACAATCCTCAAACCAAGAAGAAAATGACAAAGAGAATTTTTTTTTTTTTATTTAATTGCAAAATGAAGAAATAAAGGAAAAATGATGACAAGCACAAAACCAAGAAAACAAATCAAAGTTCTAGCTTAAAGCGCAGACCGCAACGAACCAGAGAAAAGATGCACAAAAGCAATAAAAAGAAAAACACCGATTCTAATGCTTGTCTAAAAACCATAACACACAAAAAAAATTCTTTTGTATTTTCTATCAAAACAACAACTAATAAAAACACAGGATAAGGATAAGAGGTCCTAACCTGTTGACTGTGCAGCCCCAGACTCAAACCCCTGAGAGGAACACTTCTCACCACAGGAGGGGATGATTGCCCCACCTAGGCTGAAAAGCAACCAATCAAGCTCGCGACTGTCACTGAAACAACACCCGTGCAAACGCGTGCTGAGCTATAACAGCGCGCGGGTACCCGTGGGCTAAGCTTAAACAGGCCATGGGTCTATGTAAAAGATAAGACAAAAACAACCACAGGCAGCCTAGACCTGAAAAAGGCCTCCGGTACTGACAACCAGGGTCTCTTAAAGGATTGAATGCTTCTATTTTAACAGAAAAAGAAAATAAATGCAAAAGATAACAAACACAATAAAGCAGACTACAAACAAGACAGTGAACCAACAAGACCCAGACAGGATCTAGAAAGCCCCCTGAGAAGGTAAACTTCTCACAGGGTAGAGGAGACTGCCTCTCAAGCTTTCTGATTCCTACACGCTACTAAAACCACTACAACAAGTGTTCAAACGCGGGCTACAGAAGGTTAGGGCGCGGGTTACATGTGGGCAAGCCTTCTGCAGGCCACGTGTACCTCTGTGTGTCCCGATAACCAATGTCAAGCAACAGTCAAGGAAAAAACTGGTATTGATAACCAGGTTCCCTGCTAGCTTTTGAACTAACAGAAAACAAAATAAACAAAGAGGCAGAAAATTTATTCCTTAAAACTACCCAAAAAACCTTTCTTGAATCGGGAAACCCTAAGAGTAAAATGTCCCCAGTGGAGTCGCCAATTCTGTTGTTGGGAAATTATACCCTACGGACTAACAAGCTAGGGCTTAAACTTGCATGAAGATCATGACCCATAAGAAATTACTTTTAACCTTCTACCCCAAACCTAACCCCTTTTTCACATGCAAACATGGAAATAACCAACCAACCTTTTTTATCGACGTTTGGTGTAGATCCTCCATTGCGCTTTATCTCCTTGCTTCTGCTGCTCCTTCCAAAGACGATCCTGCAACCGAGACAAAAACACTACGCATGCATGCTATTGTTCTACTATAGGGTTAGATATTAAGCGTAAATCAAATAAAACATATAAGACTCGTGCATTGGGATGGGAAAAGTATTCTTTATTAATCTCAAGATGAATCAACTTACAATGATAATAGAGATCGACCACCGTTCCTCGATCCTGATCCTGGGCTCCTCCTCTTCTTTGTCCTCCAACTGCTTTGCTTGAATTTTGTTTAGGCTTAAGAAAATGCTAAAGGGTTGGGACAATTGGATTCGGCAATTGGGCAGAGTTTCTTTGCTATCTTTTTCCTTTTTTCAAATGGTACCCCTACCCCTTCTTTTATAGGATAGAAGGAGCTAGGGTTTTGGACGAACTCTCGGCCATGCATGGCCGGGAGTTTCAGTTAACTGACCCATAGCTTTTTGTCCCGTCGACAACTTTCCATTTTTTGTGATATTGAAGGAAAACGCGGGTTTTAGTGGGCCTGCTAGCATTTGCCTGCGGGCTGTAGTGGGCCTGCTAGCGTTTTCCCGTGGGCTGTAGTGGGCCTACTAGAGTTTGCCTTTTAAAAATGGAGTTTTTAGAAGAGTTGTTCAGTAGTTTTTTGGCAAAGAAGGGATATGAGTTGGCCTGATGCCAGGTAAGCATGTGTGGTGCAATTTAGGGTTATAACAGGTTGGTAAACGATTTTATTGAGTTTGTTGGTTACGATATGCTCTGTCATATAATTTTCAATGACTCTATTTTTATAAAAACAATATGCTCATTTAATCATGTGCACGCACGCCCGAATCATGGAACAATTTTCATTCGTAATGACTGTGTTAAAACCTTTTCTGTTCGATTCGCTCTTATTCTTGAGTTGGCAAGATTATTTAATGAGTTGGATTTCGATTATAATTGCTTCTATGTTTGATTTTAAATTTGTAAAACGAATTGGTCAAACCCGATTATAATTCGTTTGATTGGAACGATTTTGGTCAAGGAAAATTGATCTTGTTTGCTTACTGTGCAATGACAAACGATCGATATCTATTATAAACTCTGTTTGATTGATCCTATTACGATTTTGTTTGTGGACAGTTACGAGTCCATTATGGTTTGAATTCGCTCACAGCCTAAATCGTTTGCTATACAGTTATCATGATTTGAAAATGATCATGTTCGATTCGATTATTTCTCCTGTTGATAAGACAAGTATAACGAAGTGTTTACGATTTTTTTTGATTATGTTGATTTCAATTGAATATCAAAACGATTTCACAACTGTTGGATTCGATTTGTTTTGAAATGATTACAATGTTGTTCCATATGATTTTGTTCACCCGACTTATGATAACAATCGAAACAGAGTATTCCTATCTTTGTATTCGGTTGAATGATGTGGATCCTGTTTGATCTCGAATGGTATAATAATTTCAAACTAAATGATTCATTTTCAAATAATTCTTGGATGATGATTAAATTTAATTCTTTAAAAATATTTGAATTAATCTCAATGCTGATTCTGTATCTTATTTAGACTAGCTACAGAATCACATGATTCTGTAGCTAGTCTATAGAATTAGATTTTTATTGTTTTATTAATAAAATATCTCTCTAACTTGTCTATTTCTGACCTGTTTCAGGTAAATTCGAATTGCATGGGACATGTTGGGAAGTTCAAGAGATATTAGTGTGTCTTAGTTTTATTGTAGTTACTTAGTTTAGTTAAAATTTGGGAATATCTTCCCAGATTTATGTAAACAGATTGATAACTTCCACAGGGAGGTTTTACCCTATGGAAAAACTTATAAATACTTATCATTTTTGTAATAAGGAGCATCCTCACTTGTGGGAAAACCAGGCTATGGATTTTTAATACAAACTGAGACAAAAGTTGATGTTCTGCTACAGCTTTCGCTTTTCATAATATCAATCTTTTGTTTCATGTTTATGTTTATCAGTTTGCATTTGATTAGTGACTACTTTAGCTATCATAGTCTTTTGCAAAATGATATGATTGAATTAATGTGATACATGCATGATTTCTTTCACTAATTGAAAAACACAACTATTACTTGATTCAGTTTATGAATGACATATTTCTCTTCTTCATCAATTGAATTATTTTGTATAAGTCTTTGCATATAGGTTTACCTAATTGTTAAGATTTATAAATTATATGATTGTTGTGATTTTTATGTCTTGTTTGTTCTACAAACACACTTGAAGAGAATTACAGCTATCGTTTACGAGAAACTTCTGGATTATTCAGTGCGATTTTCATTCCTCCAATCTGCTAAAAAGTCATCATATACAGGACAAACCTGGAGCGTTTCCAGATCATCTTGTCATTTATTTGTTTAGTATTTTTATTAGTAGTTTAGGTAGATATATGTTTTAGTTTAGGTCAGTAATTAGAATTAGTGTATTAGTAGTTTAGTTTAGTCAGTTTCTGTTTTATTTCTTGTTTATAAAATTATAAAATCAACAAAAAATATCTTTCCCCGTCTTAGGGAAGAATATAATTAAGTTTTCCAGGTTTTATTTAAATCTGTAAATTGTCGATATTGTGCATTTTGTGAATAAGTTATATTTCAGTTGGTAGTTAGTTAATTGATTAGTTAGAGTTAGTATAGTATTAGTTAGTAGATTGTATATATAGTTAGTTAGTTTTAGTTTAGTTTGTTTTATTTAGTTTTAGTTAGTTTTAGTTAGATTAGTTAGATAAGTTAGTTTAGATTAGTTTTCTTTTTGTTTTCTTAGGACCTTATATCAGCTAACAGAGCCGCTAAACCCGTCAGGGTGGTTCATCCCAAACGGCTTGGGTTATTAGACAACCCTGGACCGGTTCCACTCTCTAAGTTGATGGATGGTCGATTTCGCCCGTTAACATGTCGTAATTAGGTGGTAGAGACTACCTCTATATGGATTCCCTAGGTAGATCCTTTGCTGCATTTTGGCGTATGTGTTGTGAGTTTTGACTATAGGCTTGTGAGTCCTTGTTAGTCCCATTATCATTATGTATTGAAGTTGCATTCCTCTTTCCAATCATCATTCTTTGCCTTACCCATGAGATTCCCTAATCAATACACTTTGTTGTTCTTATCAGATAAATCGGTAGGTGCAGACACTAATAGATCTCCCTAGATCCACCTGTATCTAGAACAAAACAAGTCAGGACACGACTCTTTCCCTAAGTTGCAGTCATTGAATCTACTAATAAGAAGGAATGAGTGACATACCTTTATATCGCTTCCTTGGGTCTCTATTGTTCCCACTTCACTCCGATGCTCTTGTGAAATCAGGTCCAAGACAAAACAAACCAACCAAATTGAAGATAGCAAAGTATATTCAATGTCAACCTATGCATATGATCAAGGAGTTATGCAATAAAATAAGAGTGATTTTATGGGAAAGGGACATGCTGCTGTATTATAATAAATGAAAGTAGAAGATACAGCCTAATCGCCTTGATGTGACAAGCTTCCTTTTAGTGACCCTTGGTTCCAACACACACACTTGCTCTACATTTGTGTGAAGAAGATCCAATACAACTTGATAGATCGAGTAGAGTCTTCAAGCTTCTGTCCAAACAGGGTTCCTCATACAATTCTTTCACCAATTCTTCATTCAATCTTGCTTAACCTTTTCCATGAGAAACATTTCAATATATAGGAGAAGGAGAGATGGTTAAATGGATGAGGATGATCCCACTAAATTTGAGAAGTCAGTATGATGCCAACCATGCGAATGCCAACTCATTTTCTAGAAGATTCCCTTCTAGAACCTTCGTGACCTCTTCTCTTTTCCAAGCTTAAAAACAGATTCACACCCTATCTATAGAGTAGAATATGAATAGTTCTCACCCTAAGTTTGGGTTTCCTGCAAGAATGAAGGATTTTGGCACCCTGTAATATAGGCAGCCTACGAACTCATCTTAAAAATGTGTTTTTTGGAAGAAGACAATAGTCACTTTTCTCAAGCGAAAATTCCTTGTGGGAGCCTGAATACATCACTTGTAGAGACATAACCAGAGTGACCAAAATCACGTGTAACAGAATTCCCCCCAAAGTATGAGGTCAAAACTTGTGACAGCCGAAATACTTTGTAAAATGTGTGTGTGTGTCAGAAACAAGGAGCGCACCTAATTGGAGACCTATAAACAACCAAGTATCTACATAATATAATACCAATTCTAAGGTAGGAATTCCCATGCTTAGATCACAAATGAATGGAATCATAAAGTAGATCATGGCCACCAATCATACACCGTGGATCCAAGCCGTCAAAATGCTACATAGCCACCATGAATACACTGTGGATCTATGTGAGAAGATGTGAATTAAGACAACATAGACACATGAAATACAAAGTGGATCTATGTGCTGATACAAATCATACATACTCCATCATAGCCTGGATCAAAAATATGAGACCCAGGGTATTCAATCTCGTCACCTGAAAGTACGAATCTAGCCATGTGATTACATATGCTAAAGTCGAACATGGTAGAAACCACTTGATTACCAGTCATTCATGAAAATCGTTAACAAGTGTGAGAGAAATCACCATTGATGTCAATGACTCCCAAGGTACCAAAGTACAATCTAAACGAATGCGAATGCATGAGCTGAAGTCGATCAATCGACGAAATCTCTCAATCAGGGATCAATGATGTGAAACCCCTGTCGAAAGAGAAGAGACATACCATTAAGGCATGCGGGTTCCAAGGTACTAAATTATTTCTAAGTCTCATTTACGGATACTGAGTTGGAGTCAATGGAACAAGACTCGTCACAAGAGAGCCTTGATGTATCCCCCATCAATGACACGAAATAAGTAATAGATTTTGAGGATGAAACAAAGTATGAATACAGGTCAAAACGGACACAGGGAAGGCCAACACAGTAAGAATGAACAACTGTAGATGGCCGACTCAATAGAGGGCTCGTGTGAACTTCTCTTGAACATATGAACAACACGACCAAGGACTTGGCAGCATTGATTCAAAGACGACCCAAGATGTGACCTTGTAGCAAGTTGAACGAGAGACAAATGGAGTTCCAAACCTAGATTCAAATGAAAAATAGGGGGTTTCATGTTCAAGAGCGACGCTTACTGCCATTAATATGAATACAAAAATACATCCCTTTCCCAAAATTCCTACCACCATTTTTGGCGAGTACCTCTTTATTTTTACACAAGCTTGAGGAGGATAACATATGCTTGTTGATGTAAGCTCATCCTTTGGATGAGTCCCTCGGATTATATTTAACAAACCCTAGGAAGAAGTGGTTCGATCCCATTGTGGGTTTTTCGATGTTTGTTTAACGAGTCCAAGGAAAGAAAACTCGGGGGTTTTTCATGTTTTGAGAGTCTGAAAAACACTTAAAGAGAACTCTCCCAGTTCATTTTTCATAAAAGAGTTCGACGAGACCGAAAAAGTGATAAACTATTGCCCGTCGAACTTTTTCTTCAAATACTTTAACGAGCGTGAAAAGAACAAGATCACTCGGCCATATTTTCATTTTTATGGAGCGTGAAAAGAGCTTAAAGGATACTGCTTAACATTTGTCGTTTTCTTGTTACCATGATGAGTACGAAAAGATGAGAAAAAGTATACTCGGTTACATTCTCATATATTTTCGAGCGTGAGAATGAACGAAGACTCAGCTCGAGATTTTTTCTAAAAAAACCTAAAAACGTAGTCATACATGTGACAAAAGAAAAAACACCCGTACCCCCTTGTTCGGACTTCGAAGTTGTGATATCTGTGAAAAACTACACTCACAAGGCTATTAGGGTATTAGGTTTTATAGAAAAAGTAATAAAAATAATATAAAAAATCAATAAAAAATAGTAAAAAGTGAATAAATATGGGTAAAAAGGGCTTTTACCATTTCATTGTGATTTTGCCAAAAACTTGTCCAACATACCTCATTTTCCCTCAAATTTCTTTTCTTGATTGCGGGAGGCACAAGCGATCATTTGATGAACCATTTTAGCCAACGAGGTAATCTCTTGATGCTCTAACTTTTCCATGGTTTATTTTTAGTTTTTATTGGCAATTTTTTGGGTTTGAGTCCATTTTAGGGTCGGAACCCGCGCCCACGCATTCTCGCAGGTGGTCCACGTGGGACCTACGAGAATCTAGTATTCTCATAGGTGGACTTCAGGTCACCTACGATAATCTCGCACTGTGCAAAAGGCTCACCTGCGAGGGCCGAAAAATGTATTTTGAAGTAAGGTTTTGCTCAATAAAAATTATGCAAGAGCTTAAAACAATTTGTTGACTTCCCTCTCATGGCTATTTTGCAGTTGTTTGACCATCACAATGTTGGAATGGAGATAAAGGGAAAATGAGGAGGATAATATCATTGCCAGGAATGACCCGGGTACAGTCGCTGCCCTCCGGGACTGTGGGCTATTGAAATTTTTCAGGATTCCGGGCATGAGAGGCCAACTCAGGTTGTTGGAATACTTGGTCGACATGTGGGACATGGAACAATAGTTATTTCATGTGAGAGTCCATATGTTGACCCTAGATATCGAGGATATCTATTTTCTAACGGGGTTGTCACAGCGTGGATACCATGCTACTTTGACTGGAGGTAGAGGCAAAAGACTTCCTATGAGCGAGTATTGTCGCCAGTATTGTGTTTCTGAGGCAAAGAGAAGAAAGGGTAAGGTTGCCATTTGGGGGGTCCAAGATCTGACCCTACGGGCCATCTTGTTTACTATTACATGCATGGCTAGGAGCGTGACTCTGCGCATGGCTCTCCAGAGATATTTCCAATATGCTATAGAGTGCATAGAGCCTCGGGTATTCAACTGGTTGGATGTAGTTCTCCGCAGTATGAAGAGACAATTGACGAAGTGCAGAAAGGGTGACTTGAAGAAGTTTGGGTACGAATCACTTTTGGTGTCATTCTTACTTGAGGGAGTCCCACAGTTGTGATTACAGGTTGATTGGGGTTTATCAGCCCCACAGGATCTGAGGATGTTGAGGTGGTGCAACCTCATGGCTCGACACATAGCAGGGCCTATAATCAAGTATAATGATTCATTTTTTGACTGGTTGAGGCCTTAGATGCTGATGATCGACGACTACACATATGCTGGTTTGGATTTTTGAGGGGATTCAGTTTTGGCCCTACCTGAGGATGCTCAGTGGGGTGACTTAGGTAAGAAGTACACATTTTGTTCTTTTTAAATGTTTTTGTAAATTTTATCATATGAAATGTTTTTATGTTTATCCAAGAACTAATCAAAAAATTTCCTTTTTATGACACAGATGTGGGGCCATATTGACCTCCAAGAACATCTCCTATTCAACGACGAGGAGAAGTGGCTCTAGTGGTGAGATGGAATGCTGAAGACTATGAGGCAGTGGAACAAAACTTGGAGGGTTTGACCGTGGATGTCCTGGATATTTCTATTGGGGAGATCTTGAGACATTACCAGTGCCATAATGTGGGCGTGTCTGAGTCTCTCAGTCGATTGCTTCATAGGGTAGCTTGAGAAGTCATGTGTTATCGTGAGCATCATCCGTGATGTTATTTTGTAGAAGCCATGGGCTTCGTATTTTGATATTTTGATCCTTGGACAAAAACTTTTTGTAAAAAACTTTTGATCATTAAATACATATATACGGTTTCTACCGGCTTATTTTGTGTTGTGTTATACATGTGATGTGTGATTGGTTTATAAATGCCCCAAATGTCTATCTAACACATAGTTAGCTAATGTATTCGTCTATGTATTTAGACATCTAGGAATGTGTTGATATTCGATATAATCAAAATAACGTTCCAAGAGGTGAATTCATAAATACACCTGTAATAAAGTAGGACTTTAGATAGCATAGAAATTACTTAACTGTAGTACTACTAGCTGCGAATTGAGTTGTATAACCAGGTGGCGGATATCAAGCGAAATAACATCAATCAACAATTCGATGACGGCACTATATTCTGCAATATTATTGGTCGCACGACCGAGGCACACACCTCGTAGACTGATAAGTTCATTTGTAGGGGCGTAAATTTCCAATGCATCAGAAGCAAGGTTCTAAGTACTATGGCTAGAACCATCGGCAAATCCAATGTGGGGTGGCGAAGACTTCGACATCTGGAAACCAAGCACAACGCAAGATAAGCGGTCGAGGGAAGAGACCAAATAACAAAAAAGCATACTAAAGTAACACACAAAAAGTATGATACAATAAAATACAAGCACCCATGCACAGGCGATCTTAAGCATAGTACTTCTTTAAGTATAACCCATTTATGGGTTCACTCAAAGGGATACCATCGTAGTCCACTAACTCGTGAGCTCCTTTCTCCAAAACTCGTCTGACGATATAAGGACCTTGCCACATGGCTTCAAATTTTCCGGCTCCTAGCATATCCCAATCTTGTTCATAAAGGAGAACTAGATCGCCTTCGAAGAAAACACGTGGCTTGACATGTTTGTCATATTTGGCTTTGACACGTTTCTTCTGGGCTTCTATAACTAGGGTGGCATCGTGACGGGTTCCGTCTAATTGCATGAGATATAACAGATGTTCTTTTTCGGTAGAAGTGTTTGGGAGAAGTTTGACAACTAGTTTTAGGGAGGGTATCTCATATTCAATCGGCAAGATGGCTTCTAGAGCATAGACTAACTGGAATGATGTAAACCCGGTAGTAGACTTAACAGATGTCCAATAAGCCCACAATGCTGAAAACAACATTTTGTGCCAACTCATTTTGTGAATCCCTATCATTCATCGAAGCATGGTAATGAGGATTTTGTTTATTTCTTCAACTTGGCCATTGGCTTGTGGGTAATAGAGTGTTGAGTTGTCACGGAGAAGACCCAACTTTGCAGTGAGTTTGGACATCATGAAGTTTCTAAAGTGGCTACCGTGGTCAGTAATGATAGCTTGAGGAACACCAAACTGAGCAATGACGTGATTGAATATAAATAATGCTATAGTCATTCCGGTATTGTCGAATGCCGACATCGCCTTGGCCCATTTCGTAAAATAATATACGGCTACAATAATGTAACCATGCCCCCTGGCCGAGTGAGGGTGACATGTCATGAAATAGATACCCCATTTTTCAAAAGGACCAACGGAGACCACAGGGTGTGATCGTATTTTATTGTTGTAGGCTTGGCAAGCGTGACATTTTTGTAAGAGAATTATACAATCGTTGAATAAAGAAGGCCAAAAATACCCTGCTCGTAAGATCTTCTAGGAAGTAGCATACCCAGACATGTGACCACCACAGGCTCCAGAATGGCAGTCATTTAGGGCTTTCTCGACTTTGTCAAATGTGAGGCAGCGTCGAAAAATGGAGTCAATCCCACGACGATAAAGAGTATCACTGAGGATAATATACTGATGGGTTTGGTAGTGTATTCGATGGCGGTCAGTGCTAAACAAATTGGGACGGAAAGTTTGGGTCTGTAGATATATGATGATATCTCCATACCAAAGGTCATCGGAACTAATTAGGTAAATGGATTCATCGGGTAATGAATCTGCTGCTACATTTTTCGTCTCGGAGTAGGGAAGGTCACATATCAACTCGGCAAACACCAAGGATTTCTTAGACTTAGTGCATTCGAATTCTAATTCAAACTCCTGGAGTATTACGATACATTTGGAGTATTTTCCCCCTAGAAATTGGCGTGTAAGAATGTGGTGCATAGGGTTGTAGTTAGAAATTACCGTAGTCTTGCGAGAAAGGATATAGTGCCAGAAACATTGAACAACTTGGATGGCTACCAAGGCTAGTTTTTCAACATGTAAATACTTGGTTTCGGTAGTTGTGAGACTCTGACTCAAGTAATAGATGAAATGTTCGTCATGAGAATCATCCTCTTGGATGAGAATCATCCTCCTGGATGAGAACCATAGTGATGGTATAGTCCGAGGTTGTGAGGTAAAGGAAATAATCCCGACTGTAATTAGGTGGGAAGAGTAGTGGGGTACGTGTCAAAGACAGTTTCAAAGATTCAAAAGATTTGTTGGCAGTGGTATCCCATATGAACTCGGAACCTTTCTTGAGCAATCGTGTAAATCCAAGAGTTAGCCCAACATAGTTCGGGATGAAATGATGGAGAAATTTTTCCTTCCATTGCAAACTTTGTAACTATTGAAGTGAGGAAGGAGGAGGAAGATTGAGAATCACCTTGAACTTCAAAGGATCTACCCTGATCCCTTGACGTGAAACAATAAATCCCAGAAGTCGGCTAGATTCTACACAAAAAACACATTTGTGGGGATTCAAGCGTATGTGGTAAAGCCAACATCAAACGAAAATGGTGCGGAGGTGTATTGGATGATTTACACGATGCATGGAATGAGTGGGTAAGTCATTGAGATATGGCTGCACAATGTGCTTTATATCATGAAAAGAATAAGACATAACACGTTGAAAAGTTGCGCCGACATTCTTTAAACTGAATGGAAGTTTCTGGTAGGTGAAAGTGCCCCAAGGACAAATAAAAGCGGTCTTATGTTGGTCTGCGGGAATGATCTTGATTTGATTATATATGGAGAAACCATGCATCAGAGAGAAGATTTCACTTCCGGCACAATCGTTGACAATCTGGTCAACGAAGGGGGTAGAAAAGTTGTCTTTAGGACAAGCTTTGTTAATGTCCCTATAATCAACACACACATGGATTGTGACTTGTTTCTTTTCAATTAGAACAAGATTGGAAACCCAGTCAGTTATAGCCACAGGGTAAATAAAGCTAGATTTGAGAAGTTTCTCAACTTCAAGCTTGATAGCAGCTTCTTTACATGGGTGGACCAGATGAAGTCATTGTCGGACGGGTTTAGTGCCCTGGTATGTCTTAATCTCATGTACCACAATGTCGGGGTCAATCCCCGACATTTATTCATAGCTCCATGCAAAGATGTCATGAAATTATTGAAAAATAAACTTGTAGGTGACAACTTCATCATGGGAACACAAAGCTACGATATGCACATTTTCGAAAACTACAGGTTTGATGGATATGTCGAGGGGGATGGTGGGTGAGATATTACTTAAGTTCCCTTCATAGAACATATTGTATGTAGACTCAGGAATGGTATAAATGATGACAACAATCGATGAGGTTGAGAATCATTGGTAACCCTCGATGGTGCATTGTTCCAGGAAGAGGATGGAACGATGATGTCCATCATCCCAAGGGGTATCTTCCACAGACATAACAGACATAATCATCTTATCTGTAGGAAAAATGTCACGGAATGGATCTGGAGATAAATCACCAAGAGAGGGGGTAGAAGGGGTTGCCGATTGAATGGCTTGATAAGTGTATTTGACCAAACTCAAAGGCATTTCATCTCCATAACAAAGATGATTGCTAGGTTTGGGTACCATCCACAGGTCGTAAGATGTAGGGGTTCCATGAACAGAGGTGGAGATTATGTTGATCGAGGTGACAAACGGGATTGGAACATCGGGTGGTGGGATGGGGGAAGTACCCATCAAAGAGGAATCTTTAAGAAGACCCACACCGACGTTCTCATATCTAGGGGGGGGTTTTGAAATGAAAGGTACATTGTTGGTACGTGCATCAACATGAAGGAAGGCCAATTAGTCTACGGTAACTACTTTTCCTTGATGTGGGAAACACACATTAAGGAAAAGAGTGGACACAACTGCATGCATGGAATCGATCCAGTTGCGGCCAAGTAGAAGGTTGTAATCGAGAGGAGCATCAAAGACCTCCACTTAAAAGTTGACCGTTTTGTCTTCTAACGTAATAGGTAATGAAGGGAGGACACTATAAGGATTAAAAACAGATCCATTGAAGGCTTTGAGCGTGTTGTGGGATTCATTCAAAGGAGGAGAGCTGATGGATTTCCAGCAGGTAATAGACATGAAACACGTCGAGGAATCCTCATCAATAAATGTTCTACAATTTTTTTTGTCGGAGACAATAACTTGTATTTGGAATGCGAGTTAAGGGGGTAACCTTGGAATGTGATCTTCCAAGTCAAAAATTGTTAAACTCGTATCTATAGTGTTGATTCCACCAATATATTTCAACAGTGCCTTTCGTTGTATAGGACAAGTCTGAAGGACTTCGAGGGCTGACATCGCGGATGATGCTTGGGCCATATCTTCAATAATACTGTAGTTCTGGGCAGCACGTGCATGAGGATTGAAAGCCAATTTTTGAGCAAAACCCTTTGGGGGAGGGCAAAGAACTGTATATAGGCTTGGTCATTTGAGATGAAGAGGACCATTGGTAGGTGGAGTCATGCGAGATGGTTGGACCAATGAAGGAGGTATTGCACCAACCTTCTCTTTGGAGGAAGGATAATCTTTGGCTCGAGTGATGTCATTCTTATTTGAATCACGTGTACACATTAATACATAGGATGTATTGGAGGGGGAAGGTTGGTCATGAATGACCAATTGGGCCTCTTGTTGAGAGGGGAAGGGTTGTGATAAAATGACCGAAGTGGGGGGTTTTGGGGTCCCTTGAAGGAACTTAGTAACCTCGGCTCGTCGTGGACAATCCTTAGTGTAGTGATCATCACCACAGATAAGACAAGGGTATCAGGGTTTGCGCTCATATTGCGGATTATTTTTATCCTCCTTGTTCTTACCCTTTCCCTTTTTGGATTTATTTTTTCTAGTGGGGGTAGATTGAACAAAGTTTACCTTAGAAGTCTTGCTGGTGGGACGGGTAGGAGACGGAGCATTTTGAACATTAGAATAAATGGGTTTGGGGTTGTTTCTAGAGGTTTGTACGGAATGAGGTTGGGCATGGAAAGTGCCAATCACATCGTCAGTTGCATGAGAAGTAGTAGGAGTAGTTGAAGTAGTGGAAGTAGAAGGACGAGGTGCATCAAAGAGTAATTCATAAAGAGTACCCGTTTGTGAATAAACGAGGTCAAGGTATTGAGCATGACTGATTTCCTGTTCTTCTATGACAACTCCACCCATGGCGATGTCATGAGCGATGTCGTTCACGAATGATTTCGTGAACCACTCTGCCAGCAACTGATCGGGAAGTTCGAGTTTGATGAGACATTGTCTCCGTCGCCACTCATGAATGTGATCAAAGATATGAGTGGCTTTGGTTTGTTTGAAAGAACTAAAATATCTGTTCCCATTTCGTAGCGGATCGGTAACTGGTAGTGGGTGAGGAAAGCCATAGCGAGGGTGTTGAAGTTGGTGAAGAAGCCTCATGGTAATTTTATATACCACTTCACGGTGGAATCTGTGAGGGTTCGTTGAAAAAGGCATAAATGAATAGAGTCATCCATCAAAGAGTTGGATGAGCACCAAAGGTGAAAAGTCATTACATGATTTTTTAGGTCCTCCCCCGGTTTAACATCGAATTTAGGGATGTCAGATGGTAGTTTGGACGGTATGGCGGGCCATTGAGGAGAGTGACAGATCGGATCATTTAAAATCCTTGATAGATCAAGGAGGTCCAGGGTGGATAAGAAGGGTAACTGTCTATTCACATGTGGGTACTGGTGACTTTGGGGAGGGAGTCTCATTGGTAGACCAGTGGGACCATAAGCAGTTTGCATATAATACGAAGATCTGGGCAGATTCAGTGGTTGGTGTAGAGGCAAGTAATTCATAGGGTTGTACCCTTGAACAAGGGTGTGGGGTTGAGCATTCGATCCCCAAATAGGATTAGACATGCCTGGATATGGTTGGCCTGTACTAAGTGGTATGATGGAGCTAGCTTGAGGTTGTTGCCCCCAGTCGAGTGAGGATTATGTTGTATAAGATAATTCCAATACTAGGCCAAGGATGGAGGTATGTTTTGTCCATAAGGTGGGGTCGGTGGGGGTTTCCCTCGAATCAGGGGTTGTGTCCAAGTTGGGATTTGTCCTGCAGAAGGGGATTGGGTTTGGCCTCCTTGGTGAAATTGTCCACCAACAGGAATCTGGTAATTAGGTGTGAAAGACGGGATGGTGCCACTAGGGTTGGTGCCTCCAATAGAGGATGGAAGAGGTCCTCTAAAAGCGGGTCGAGGAAGTGTCAGAATAAAATTGGGAATGAGATGGTGCCCAGAAGAAATGGAAATGCCAGGACTCCCGGATGCGATTTGTGTAGGAGCGGGAATAAAATAATTCAATGCATGATATCTAGGCGGAAGGGTTGGGGTGAATCTGGGCGAAAGAAGTGTGCCAATGGGGACTTGGCTAGCCGCTGTAATCCTGGTGTGAGGACTCGTAGTATCTGGGACCATTGTGTAATGGACCATTTGTAGGGGGATAGTCAAGATGTGGTTAGCTGGCGGAGTGTCTGTACTAGGAAAATAATAGGCAGTAGTAAAAGGTACTGTGTCTGGATCATATGTTTCAGGCAGCTCAGGTGCGATAGTGATGTCAATGCCTACTCTTGACCCAAAGAGATCCTGTCTAAAAATGCCAGTAGTCCAAAAAGGATCTTGACCCTCAGGTCCTATGAAAGGTTTGGTTGGTGATCAAGAAGACTGAACAACTATATATCCGAAAGAATTCACTCACACAATACGTCTCTCGGAGTCGGGAGGAAGTCAAAAGTCCTCTCGAGAATTGGTAATTCAAAACTGTTCTAAAGAGTTAGTTCTTTCCATTGGTGGAGTGGCAATGTCTTGGACTTCACTCTATTGAGGAGAGCCCTCCAGTGAGTTGGTAGGAAAGGGTTGAGAACCTTCCATATCTTCTAGGGGTAGGCCTTGCATTCTACGTGAACGGTGTGGAGGGTCAATTGTGATCGAGTTAGAATTTTACAAAAGAAATTCTATGGCCAACTTGGGTAAACAAACAACATTCTCTAATAAAATCTAGGAAGAAAAACCAAGCAACCAAGACCTTCTAATTCTGAAGTCACTAGTTGGTGATGTGATCTGAAAATAGAAGGCTGACTTGTTATGCTATGCAAACACCCTCTACTTCATTAAAATAAACTTTACAGGACCTTGCTTCATGTGTATAAATTATGCAATATAAACATATGTGTTAAGTTCATGCTTCTTCCTTTAAATGCTTATGTATGAGGAAATGTTCTTGTAAATGGTTAAATATGTACTTCAAATAAATACACAACAACAATACTTGCAGCAAATAA
>JZKD02S2047157.1:150424-175447 GCA_000966675.3 Picea glauca | reverse complement strand
GGAGACTAGGAGGTATAATTACAACTAATGGCCTAAAGCCGACATAAATAAAATAACATTACTAATAAAATATGCCCCAATTAAGGGGTAATGAGCCAATATTAGGGCTTAACAAAGAACTACTAGAGGGATCGTCAGACACAGTTGTCATATCTGACGCACCCACACACACACATGAAAAGAATATAACACATATGCAACAGTAAGTGGGATGCTTACATTTTAGGATTGCATGGGTTTTAATAATTTGGAGCCACTGGCACATGAAAAGAGCATGGGATTTGTTCAAGATTTTCACAGAGTCTCACTCAGGTATGTACGTGTAGCTTGGTATGGGGACTAGACATGTAGTGCATGGATTTGGTATAGTGTCATTTTGGATGGAGTCAGGAGATGTGTAATGAGTGGAAAATCTACTATGGGTGCATGGAGTGTGTTCTCAGACTCAATTATTGAGAAAAAGGGCTATGCTATTTTGTTCCACAATGGACAGGTGTTGTTCATTCCCATAGGATCTAGCTTAGAAAAAATAGTGGTATTGGAGTGAGAGAGAGAAACATGTATAGGCATAAGGGTAGTGTATGCAAGCCATGGCCACTAGTAATAGAGTGACAGTGAACAAGGAGCACATAGCACCGAAGGTTGTGCAGACTCAGAGGGAGCCCGACTTCATAGGGAGTTAACATATTCAAAGGGAGTCTGACTTTAGAGGTAGTTAGTAGGCTTAGAGGCAGTCAACCTTTACGTTTAGATTGGAGAGAGGAATCTTCCAAGACTATAAAGAAGGTTTCATGGGTTGATATGACTAGAGAGGATACTCAAAAGCAAGAATCTTCTAGGAGAAGGGTGTCTTCTAATAAGGGACCATGCCATACAATAAGATTTTCTTTAGTGATAGAGGGACTAGCCAGTCAGGTGGATTAGAGAGAAACTGTGGTAGTCGATCTAGTGTGGGAGATAGAGCCACTTATTGTGTGGGAGACATAGTCATTTCCATGAGATATTGGAGTAGGGTGAGAATACCTCCCTAGCTAAGAGGGAGTGTTGATGTTTTTTTTATCTTCGAGAGGTATTACCACAAGTCATCTTGGTGTCAGGCATGTGGGAATCCTTGTTGGCACATCACTGCACTTTCGTTTGGGTGAAAACCTCCTTGTATTGGACCTTGTGGATTCATGGGTTTTTTGATGGGATTTATGGGATTGTGATGGGGCTTCACACCCACATATAAGTCTAATTTGATGTTGATTTTATGGAGGGGATTTTAACTCAACATTAGAGATGTATAAAAGGACGTAAGGTGTGAGAGAGGAATTCATTATTGTGGATAATATTGGTGAATTCATCCAATATGGGAGATAGGTTGTGGTGACCTCGGTCTAGCCATGGAGATGGGCCAATAGGCCTCAATTCTATTCTTTTTTTAAGCAAGTACCATGAAGAGGATTACTGAGCAAGGTTGGAGTTGGTCTGTTGAGGACCATAGGAGGATTGACCAGCCTAGGAGAGGTCAACCATAGGCCTAGGGAGGCTTGAACAACCTAGGAGAGGCCAACCATAGGCCTAGGAAGGCTCAATCAGGTACAAAAAGGGAAACCAAAACAAGGAAGAAGTATGCCGCAACATTCTGGGATATCAACAACCAATGAAAGGAAGGTATAGGTCCGTGAGAGGCTTGAACTGCAAGAAGGAGCCTCAATTTTGTAGGAGAGGTGAGTAACACATTTGTTGGGTAGATATTTGGGGCTGATACAACCACCCTAATATCCACAAGTATGTAATATTTTTACAATAGTCTTAGAGCATCATTGAGAGATTGTTGTTGAAACCTAAAAAAATACTTGAGGACAATCTTAAGGGCATATTTAGGACTGATATAACATTCATCAGTTTGAGGATTTTACAGGACTATTATAGCCAATGTAACAATAGTCTTGAGTCACCCTTAAGGTATGGGAAACTAAGAATAGTGGAGCTAGAGAAGGACTGGAAGAGCTCATCCACAACTCAACTAAGTACACACATAGAAACCAAGGAGGGTTTCAAGAGTAGTGTAAGGGTTTTGATTTCCCTTGTTTTGGAATTTTCTATAATGTAAGAAAAGGGCCATTTTCCTTGGTACAGGATCCCATGAGTTTTGTATTCGTGAAGAATATTGATTTGGGAATTAAATTCTTATGTACCTGTGTATGATTCAATTGCTTCTTTATTTTCATCTGTGCTAAGTTGTTAGGCATCCTAGTGTGTTTATGTTCACAGTCCAAATTGTGTAATTTTTGTGTATATTGATGAGAAACTAGACCAGACCTCTGGTGTGCATGCACCGAGTCTAGGTGCACATTGAAATCTAATAGATTCATCCCCTCTTTAATCATTGTTTGTAATTTATCTTGTATTTCATTTAGCCCCTTACTTTTTGTTTGGATGGCTTAAAAATTTTCAGAAATAATTCAAATTTCAAGCCAAGAAAGTCTTCAAAGATTTATTCTCTAGATTTTTCTTTGTATTTATTAAAGTTTTAATATATCTATATTTTCATGCAAGTTTTCACATGATGATTCTTGAAATGAATGTTGATAATATTAAAATGTGGATTTGAATATGTATTTATGTTCATATTGATAATTCACAATATTTATTATGGATGTCAGGCCAGGGATGGTAGAAACTTAACTCCACACTTGATGATATTTTCATTAGTATCATAGGTTCATATATACATAACTAAATGACTCTTGATCTTCCCTAACATGTGCCCATTCCTATCACCTATGAATCTTTATATTTACATTACAATTACAATTAACGTAACCACAAAGAATTATGTGTCCAACATTCCCCCTTTAATTCGAAGGGGTGTGTGTGCGTCCAAGCATCATTCTGAACTTCTCAAAATTTTCTATTCCAAGCACTTTAGTGAAAATGCCTGCAATTTGTTCATTTCTGGAATAATTTTTTAAGTGAATAGTCTTGGACTCTACATGATATCAAATAAGGTGGTACTTTGTGTTGATGTGGTTGGTTCTATCATGGAATCTAGGATTCTTGGCCAACTTGATTGCAGAAGTATTATCACCTAGAAGAGGAGTCGAGTTCACTTGTTTCTCCTGCAAATATTCAAGTATTTTCCTGAGCCACACAATCTCCTTTGTCACTTCTGCAGCTGCCACATATTCTTCCTCTATTGTGGAATCTGCTGGAACATATTGTTTGTGTGATCTCTAGGAGAAAAATCTTGATACAAGACTCATGAGATAGCATGAAGTTGATAGTCTAGTTTCCTTATGCCCAACAAAGTCTAAATCAAAATATCGAATCAGGTTGAAGTCATCTAACTTAGATTACTTGAGTCCAAAATATTGAGCTCCTTTCAGGTATTTTAGAACTCTTTTTGCAACATACCAATGTCCTTCACAAGGATTTTTCATAAACCTCAAAAGAATCCCAACAAAAAATTAAATGTTTGTTCTAGTGGTAGTAAGATAGATACAACTTCCCACAAGCTATGTATATGTGGTTGCATCTTCAAATTCATTCCCTTGTTTTGATGTAAGATTAAAATTCTATTCCATTGGAGTAGAAACATGATTGCAGTCAACCATACCAAACTTGTTAAAAAGTTCTCCAATGTACTTCTTCTGGGAGATGAATATGTACTTTGGTTTTTGTATCACTTCAATACCCAAATAGTAGTGAATATGTCGCAAATCTGTCATCTTGAATCCTATCTTCAACTCTTTCTTGATGGATGCAATTTATTTCTCATTGTTCCCTATTATGAACTATTAGAAAAATAGGATTGCAGAGTAATAAAATAAAACAAATGCAGAAATAAAACACAGAGGATACACAATACAATAGAGACACAGGTATATGTGGTTCACCCAGTGGGGCTACGTCCACTAGATAAATTTCCACATCCTTCCTTATTATTATCCATCAAAATGAAGGGATACTACCTACAACACACCCGCAATAACTTCCTCTTCTTTATGTCACAATCTCCTCTCTTAGAATAAAATATTCACAATAATACAAAACCAAAATACAATTCCCTCATAAAAAAGGTTTTCCTTCTAGGGAAAAAAACCCTAACATAACTTCTATCATCATATCTATGACCTTATAATGAACGGTTCAGATTGAATACGAAATTAAAATATTGCAAAAAAAAAAATTGAACTGTGTATCTTGCAGTTTCTTTTACCTACATTACAATTAGGAAGATAATCAGGCTCCACAACCAACAATATCCCACTTGGAGACTGATCACAAAAAATCCATTTATATTATACCTACTAGACTATGATCCACCTTGAACCTGGAAAATTTCTCATCTTCACCTTCATTCTTGAATGGAAACTGAAACTGAGAAAGAACTGATTTTCTCCCTGGTTACTACCTTTGTTAACATGTCTGTAGGATTTTGTATAGTATGTATCTTTTCCAACTTCAAATGTCCATATTCAAAGATGGATCATATGAAATGGTACCTGAGCTGTATATGCTTAGTATTAGAATGTAAGGTTAAGTTCTTTGCAAGATGAATGGAACTTTCAATGTCATAGTACAACCTGCTATTCTCCTACTTCTTTCCCAATTCCTCCATAAACCTATGTAACCAAATCATCTCTTTACTAGCCTCTGTAGTAGAAATGTACTATGCTTACGTTGTTGAAAGTGAAACAACCTTTTGGATTTTCAAAATCCAACTTACTGTTGTTCCACCTACATTAAAAACATACCCTGTGGTGCTCCTCCTACTATCTTTATCACCTACCTTATATGAATCAACATATCCCTATATAGAAATATATGAACCTCCAAAACATAATGCATGAGTACCAATACCTCTCAAATACCTAGGAATCCACTTTACTGCCTCCCAATGTTCTTTATCTAGATTGTTCATATACCTTATCACAAATCCCACTACATGTGCAATATCTGGTCTTGTGCAAACCATCGCATACATCAAGCTGCCAACTGCTGATGAATAAGGGACCATGAACATGCATTCTATCTCCTCCTATGTCTTGAGACACATTTCCTTAGTTAATTTGAAATGGCTGGACAAAGGTGTAATAACTGGTTTTTCATTTTTCATTCTAAACCTCTCCAACACCTTCTCTATGTACTCACCCTGAGACAATGTCAGTTTGTGATTTTTCCTGTCTCTTGTTATTCTCATACCAAGGATTTTCTTTGTAGCACCCAAATCCTTCGTCGCAAATGAATTAGCTAATTTATTCTTGAGCACATTTATATCATGAATATTAGACCCTGCAACAAGAATGTTATATACATACAATAGCAAGATAATATAGCTTCCATTTTATTTCATTTTAAAATAAACATAGTGATCATAATGACATATACTATAACCTTGTTCTGTCATAAACCTATCAAACTTAAAATACCACTTCCTTGGAGCTTTCTTTACATCATACAAGATATTATTCAACTTGCATACCTAATTCTGCTTTCCTTTGACCTCATACCCCTATGGTTGCTGCATATAAATCTCTTCCTCCAAATCCCCATGGAGAAATGTTGTTTTTACATATAACTATTCAAGATGCAAATATTCTACTACTACAAGACTTAAAATAGTCCTAATTGAAGTCATATTAACAAAAGGAGAAAATATTTCATCAAAATCTATACCTTTCTTTTGTGCAAACCCCTTTACAACAAGTCTATCCTTGTACCACTTTTTTCCTCCATCTTCTTCCTTCAACTTGTAAACCCATTTATTCTGCAATTCTCTTTTTCCTGCACACAACTGAACCAAATCCCAAGTCTGGTTATTTACCATGGATTCTATTTCCTCTTTCATTCCTTTCTCCCTCTTCTTTTTAGTTTCTACCTGCATTGCTTCTTCATAACTTTCCGGTTCACCGGAATCAGTCTACAATAAATAATACAATGAAGGAGAGTATACTTCATGCGGTCTACTTAACCTGGTAGATCTTATAACAACACTTTCAGGAGTTTGAGGTACCTGCTTCTTCTATTGTTGTATATTTTTATTTTCTGATACCTTTGGAATTTATTTTTCAGTGATCTCATCAAGCACCGTGTATTCTAGTTTTTCTTTTTCTTGTTTCTTTCCTTGCAAATGATCTTTGTACATGACATTCTCATTGAATATGGAATCTATACGCCTAATGATTTTGCAATTTTCATAATCCCATAAGAAATAACCAAAATCATTAACACTATATCCAATAAAGGTACACTTCTTTGATTTTTCCTCAAGCTTTGTTCTATTTTCTTTTTCAATATGGATAAATGCTTCACAACTAAAAGTCTTCAAAAAAGAATAGTTTACCTTTTTACCTATCCATGCCTTTGGAATTCCACCATTGAAAGAGATTGAAGATCCTCTGTTTATTAAGTAAAAAATTGTATCCACAACATCTACCCAAAACTGTAAGGGAAACCCAACATGCAATTGCATACTCCTTTAATGCTCCATGATTGTCCTGCTCATCCTTTTTGACACACCATTTTCTTGTGGTGTTCCTGGAACCGTTTTATCTCTATGAATCCCATGGTATGAAAAATAGTCATAAAACTCCTTGCTTCAATATTCAAATTCATTATCTGAATTAAGACACTTCAACCTTTTTCCTATCTCATTCGCAACCAAAGATTTCCATTTCTTAAAAGTATCAAAAACATCAAATTTTTGTCGAATGTAATAAACCCAAGTTTTTCTAGTTGCATCATCAATAAAAGTAACATAATAACAAGAGACATTAAGATATGATACCTGATCTGGTCCCCATACATATGTATGCACAAGATCTAACCTTTAACTCTTCTTTTCTTTTTTGACTCTCAAAAATCTAACTCTCAGGTGTTTTCCATAAACACAGTTCTCACAGAAATCCAAATCAATTTGTTTAAGATATGGATTTTTTTTTATTTTGTGAAGTATCTATATACCATTCTCACTCATGTATCCAAGCCTATGATGCCACAGTTCTATATCAACTCTTGTAGAATATAAAGAGATAGAAAAGTCAGTATTACCAGTACATAAATTCAATGTACCTACCTTCTCTCCTTTTTCTATCACCAATGATCCTTTGGTGACTTTCCATGCCTTATCTGTAAATATAGATATACAACCTTCACTTGCCAAATTCCTATTGAAATTATATTTTTTCTTAGATCTGGAATATGTCTTACCTATTTCAACAACCATTGGTTTCCATTCTCTTGATTTATTTTTACCTTACCCATTCCAACAATTTTGCATGGTGCATCATCACCCAAATGAACCTGTCCAAAATCACCTTGAAAATAATCTAGAAAATGTTTCCTATGGGGTGTGGCATTAAACAAAGCCCCTAAATATACTACCCGAGACTCATAAATATTTTCTACAGAAACACTCAAAGTATCTTGTAACACATCACCTATTACATTTTCTTCCTGATGTTTCTTCTGCTCTTCCATCTCTTTGTTTCTTTGGAGCTCTGCAATATTTCTTCAGATGTCCTTTCTTCCCACAATTCCAACAATCTATCTTTACATGTCTGGATTTGGATTTTCCCTTCCTAAAATTCCCACAGTTCCCTGATACCTCTCCTCTATCCTTTTGTCTTCCCCTGTTCTCCACGATCGTCTTCTTATGATGATTTTATGAAATCATTATATGAAGCTGAAAAAAGAGTAGTAGATAAGATATTTCTAATTGGTGCAAAACATGTAATATGGGATCAAATTATTTTGATAATGGAAAATCTCATATGCAATTTTGATGTAGTACAACAAATTGAAATTTTACATATTCAAGTACATATTGAAATTAGAAGCATGGATGCATTTAGGAGACAAATCTCAAATATTAGATGAGGTAATCAAGTTTCTAAATGATAGAACTCAAGTTGAGTTAATGGCTATGGGTGTCAAAGATCAAACTTTTGTGATCATGGAAGGTAGTGAAGTTCACATAAAGAAAAAATGGATATTGTTAGGTTAGACTAAGTGAAATGTGTTCAATCAATATGATTAATCTTTCGAGGACAGATTCAAATAATTATTGATGGGATTTTCTTCCCCATGGAAAAAACATTATTGGTTTTATATTTTTGAGGGATACAATGATTCATTGATCAAACAAATAAACAATACTTAACAATTTAGAGATGTTGTTGGCCCACCCAAAGGAAAATTCATATTCTATAAGCTTTCACTTGATTTCAGTATTTTGAGTACTATTACGAATTCAGATAAGATTTTACCACCTACATATTTTGATATTTTTATAAAGTTAGATAGTTCTCAAAGGAAAATGTTAGAATTTAAATATCTTGAAGGAAATTACTCGGATTTAATACCCAATTTAAGAAGCAAGGATCGAAAAATAGTGCAAGTTCCTAAAGTCATTTCCATGTTAGGACCTCAACCCCTTCATAGGAAAAAGAAGAATGTATGACTAGATATACACGCCACATATATTCCATGCATAACATAAGGACAAATGAACCATTTTCCAAGGATTTTGAGTAGCATTCTCTACTATTTTTAGAAAACCTTATTTGAAAAAATGGTTAGGGTTCATGGGGATAAAATAAAAGAAGGATATAAGAAAAAAAAGATATTTTGGAGTGCAAATAGGACTTGCTTCTATCAACCATATTGGTCATTGGAAGGAGAACATTGTTTTTTTAAAGTTTCTAGGTTTTATGGTCCTTCTGAGTTTTCAAAGGATTCATCACTTGTTCAATCAATATTTTCTATTTTTTCTTGTATTTCAATCAATCTTCTACTTTTTATTTAAATGGTTTAAACATTTTCATAAAGACTTCAAATTTTGAGTGAAGAAAGTCTTCAAATGTTTAGTGAAGAAATTCTTCAAAGTTTTTTCTCAAGACTTTTTTTTGTATTTATTAAATGTTTTAGTATCTTAGAAGTTGCATGTAAGTTTTGACATGATGATTCTTGGATTTGAATATGCCTTTATCTTCATGTCGATAATTCACAATATTTATTACTGAATTATGTTCAAAATACAATGAATCATATTTTGCATGGAAATTTTATTGAATGTTTATAATCAGTCATATGTTATATGTACACCCATGTGTGATTTAATTCAAGTTTTAAGAAATGTGTAAATTGATATGCTTGATTTCGTGTTTTCTTCAAATTAGTATTTTCCTCAAGCAATTTTGTTTTATAAGGAAATTGTGTTCTTCATCATAATTTATCTTTCTTTCAATAATTTTGTAAAACCTGGAATGGGAATATGGTGCCCTCGTTAAACAAGGAAACCTATGAAAAGATAATAATTTCTATTTTATTATTTCTCCAATCTTTGTATAAAAATTCTTCAACGATTTTTGTTTGTTGGGAAATATGATCTTTCTTCAATTTATTGGAGAAATATTAATCGAAATATTTTTATCTGAGGGTTAGCCCATTTGACTATTGGATTGTTTTAGTTTATCCTAAAGAGAGGAGGTTATTTTTCCTCCATAGAGTCCCTTGGAACTATTCCCTAGTCAATAACATCTCAAGGAACACACATTCCATAGCCTGCTATCTCTTTAAATATATTTTCAATAGAAAAATCCTTAACTACTTGCGGTCCCATCACTAATGGGTACTAGCTACCTAGTGGGCCTTATAAAGTGGACCCTTTTACATTAAATAACTATTAAGTACTAAATAATGGGCCTTACTAAAAGAGGATGGATGCATACAAAAATTTATTAACTCCCAGGTAGCCTAAAGTAGGGACATTATGGTAGGACCCTAACAATGGAGGACTAATCCTTTTTGGTTTCCTTTATAGTATTCTTCTTCCACTTCCATGATTGTTTCTAGGTCAGGTTGGATATTATGTTGTTTGGATTTTGGCACTTGGGATTCTTCACTAGATTCTCAAGGGGTATAAGCCTAAGTGGTATATCCTTTGGTTGGGAAAATTTAGGGATTTTTAAATCTATTTGGTCCACTTGTATTTCCTTGTTGTTTTCAAAGAAATCTAGGTCTGTTAAGGGTTGGAATCATTTGGAACTAAAGGGATTGGCCTTGTAATATTTTTGGTTCCTTGGAAGGGTGGATTATTTTTTTCTTTTTGTTGATATTTTCTTGAATTTATTGTTTTCCTCCCAAGTGCTTTGCTTGGTTTTTACTTGAGGTATTGGGGGGGGCATGTTGAGGACTATTCAAAACTATATGAGGAATGGATTGTGGGAAATTCCTTAAAAATACCCATATGTTGTTGGAAAGTTGGTTTGGACTGTTGGTTGTCATTGATGTCAACCCTTAGAGAGGTCCAAAGATGTTGGAAAATTGATTGACATTTGTATGATTGATATTGATGGTGATTTAGTTGAGTGCATTTGATGTAGCCTACATGTAGCCCCGAAGGTGTGGTTATGGGACCCGAAGTTGATTGAGGAATATGGACATGAACAAAAATGAAATTGTAGGTTATACTATCATGGATGGATAGTACAAATCATTTCATTTCCAGTGACATGTGGTACGCCACGTGGTTCCTCACAGTTAGGGAAATATGGCCTTGTGAAGTTGAAAGCCCCGAAGAATGGTCAAGAAGCTCTAGTTATTTACAAGTCAATGAATGAAAGGGTAAATTGATTGTAACAAGAAATATCTAGAAGCCCTAAGATTAAGGTTAGAGGTTACCTATAAATAGTATAAATACCCCTCAAGAGTAGTTCACAAGTACACTCACACACTTACATTGAATATCTATCTTATGAATATTATGGTCTAGTATTATGATCTTTTGGCTAGTTTATGACAGATAATTATGAGGTAGCAAAGTGGGAGAAGTGAGAGATTTTTGGAATTGCAAAGAAGAACGAGAGAATCTTAGGAAACCCTAATTTAGGACATACCTATGGGTTAGGTTCAGGGTGTCTCGTGAGGGACTCACTGGTTGTAGTATTGATGTCATGCGAGTACTCGCATGATAGGTAGACTTTGTCCCATGAGGACAAGATACAAATAGGGAATATTGTTATAGCATGATTTTCCTCACCCTATGCAATATTGCACAAAAGGCCTTTTTTCCATTTCCCTATGCAGACTTGTCATCCTGTTTTGCAAATCCCATAGCTAAAAATACATATTTTTCCACATGTACACACCTTGTCTACTATACAACATGCGTAGACACAGGCTACACCACTACAACCTGCATACATCGAGATTTGTGCCCAAAAATGAAAAATTAAGTTGGGTTTCCATGTCATGATAGGAGATCAATGATCATTGGCCTTCCATATACTGGAAAAATTCTGACTCGGCCCTTCAGTTCCATTTGAAGGCTATAAATGGGCCAATTCCGAGATATGGAGAGGAGAAAGAATTCAAATTTGAGAGCAAAGTTACCCTGGAGACATTATTTTATTCATATTGAGTCTACATCCCTTTGTCCTTTAAGTCTAAACACAATGTTCAACCCCCAAGATATTCCCTTATTTGATTGAGAACTTCATTGTCTCTCTTCTATGAGCTTGCCTTTGGTGGAGGCCCAACTATAAGGAACTTAGTTTCTCAGTTTCGAACCATGTCGACACAAAAGTCTGTAACATTTTCACTTCTACTAATCATATATTAATAGAAATACTCTTTTCATGTCCAATTGATATCTTGCAAATATTTGAATTATTATTCCATGGGTGTATTTGTCATGTTTATTAATGGATTATGCTATTGAATGTGCTAGAATCATATAATATCACCATAAGCTTGCTTTTCTTGGTTGTTGAGGACTAGTTGTAGGTATATTGCTTTGGGTCAAGTGCTCAACTATGGACTTCATCGAACATCTGGACGAGGTATGCCTTTTATCTTGTCTTGCTAGCATACTTGTTTATATAGCATACTTGAGAATATAGTTGATTTATGTAGTCATTTCCATCTGTTGTGATGTACCCTAGCCATAGAGATATTTTCCTCGTAACAAAATTAGCGACCATACTGGGGATTGAATCTTCTTTCTTAGTGTTTGGAGTGTTTTTCTCCTTACATTTCTCTCGTTCATATTGCATTTCTTGTTGTATCATTGCTTGACATCCTCTGTTCACTCTGGGCATGAGTTTTTCATCCTTCACCCTTGCCTGGATTTGTTTTTGAAACATATACATGGTTTTTGGCTTGACAATCACGTATATACGTAGGTTATCCCTCTGCAAGCTGCATACATACACTTTGTTTCCTTGAACAATCACGTACATCAACCTATTATGCTTGTTTACTGGGTTTTGTGGTTGTTGGGTGGGATTTGATGTTTGTTGAGTCTTCTTGGGTCTCTGTAGTGATAGATAAGTACCTGTGGGATGACAAGAGACCTATCTAGGGTTGAATTTTTGGGTAGAGTCTTTCTCATCATATTTTCATTTTGATTGTCCTTATACAGTAGGTTAGGTGTCTTGCTACTTGGTATCCTACTTGAGTTGTTTGTTTTTATACACAGTAGAGTTTTCATATATCAGGTTATTGTTCAGTCCATCCATTTTCATTTTTCTTATATTGAAAATACAAAAACATTAGAGATTTTTTATTGCTTGGCATTTTTATATTTTGAGTCTTTGTCATTATCTTAGTGCATGTAAAGAAATATTGCATTTTTATTTCAAAATTACAATGTTGAAATTGAAAATTGCATTTGTTTTAAGAAGCATATCACTCATTGAAAATTGAAGTTAGGACTTTACATTATATTCATATTTACTTTTCTTGTTGAGTCATAACATCACGAGTTTCACTACCATACCTTTTTGAGTAAGTAGAACCACTAAAATTGACGCTATAATTTAAAATTGATTAGTCACAATTTTATTTTCTAGGGTGCACAAACTACCTTAGGATTTAGTGCCTTGGAATAAGATTTTGTGAGTAAACTTCTCCAAGGAAATTAAATCAACATATGTTTCTAACAAAGGGAGTGGAGAAATCCATTGTATAATTGGTAATATCAGGAGTTAATCACGAGGTCATGCGATGTTGGTTGAAGGGATATCCCCCCGATACCTTATTAGCGTCAGAGATATTTCTAGGGATCTATTCATATATGGGGATATTATTAGTGACCTCACCTCCGTGAGAGGCGGTGATTTCAAGGTTTCGGGCTTTGATACCCTACCCATATGGTGGACCTAACTTATGACTACTCACCTATCCATCTCTTATACATTGGTTTCTTATTTTATTGAATTAGGTGCCACATAGGTTGCTTGCAGGGGTTATTTTGCAGGTACCCTAGGCCAGATAAGGGTTGGAAAACAAACAACCTTTATGGAGGATTACCTCTCCAGGGGGATCTGACCAACTGGTTGTTAAGCCCATGAGGGCCCTTATAACTGATTTTTTTACCTCTGATCTTTAGTAGGGAGTCTCAGGCCCCTCTTGGGAGAGACATACCTTATTTAGGGAGGGAGGTCTGTTTCAGCCACTTTACCCCATTTGTGTGCATATTGTTTGTTTTATTTTTGGTGTGCTCTTTGATTACTAGTTGGACCTATGAGTTTATACTGATTTTTCATTGTCATGTTGATCCAGGTGGATATCGGTGGCCACCCACCTTTTCGAAATGGCTCAAAACGGCTTTCTGGCAATTTTGGCAATTTACTATTTTTAGCAGGTTTTAACTTCCGGGGCCATTTTGAGGGTCCAAATGAATTTTTTTCGAGATCAAGGTTCTTAATTATATACAAATTCATTATTGAGCCCCCAAAATGAATCTCCTTGATGATACCTTTCCAACAAGCTATCACACGCCTAAAACGGAGATCGTATGCAAAAGTTACGACCCTGGGAAGTTGATGTACTCACTTACCCAAACGGGGCCCACATGACTTCTGGCGCTTCATCTCCTAGGGTTAGGTTTTAGGATGTATAGGAATTTTTTCATTCCTGTTTATTGTAAAAAGGCCTTCAGAGCCTCATTGTAATCATCTTCTTGCAAAAGCGAGTAGCTGTCACATCTCTTCTCAGAGATAAGCTTCCACCATTCTAGCGAGTCTTCCACTCTGTATTTTTACAATCTCTGTACATTTATTTCATTAATAGAAATCATGTATTACTGTATATCTATGTTTATGGTTGAATCTTAGATACATTTATGTTATATTATTGAATATCTGTGATATCTCTGTGCATTTCTTTATTATATCTCCGATCTCATTTCGTGCCGAAAATATTCCGGATCACATGGATAATGGAGTTCCTTTGGCTCCCTCATTTACCGCTTCCCCCCATGATGTTCGCATTTCATGGGGACGATTCCTTCCGATCTTCATAATGGTATGAAAAACCATGACGCTCAGTCCATGTATTGGGTCTCTAGTCATTTCCCTGTTGATATGCCTTCAATATTTCCATCCTTTCCCTAGCTCACTTATATGAATCCTAGCATTGGATCCAGGGGCACCATGGCCCTGATGCCTACATATTCATTTGATATGAGTCATGTCCCTCAACTAGATTTCACAATGGGAGGTTGGATCCTCCCCTCTTATGGATCTAGTCCTAGTTATGCTCTTTCAGGAGCCCATGCTCAAATGGGTGATTATTTTGCTCATTACACCCCATCTATGTATCCTTTATCCACCATGCATGTTATTTCGAACACTTTTCCCATGGCGGGTCCTCATATATCTCTGGGCCTTTCGTATGGGGGGAATCAATTTTACATTTCAGGCTACCCTCTTCACAAAACCCCTTCACATGGGGGAAACATATATCCTCACTTAAATAATTGTTATCAAACTTTCATCTCTTCAAAAAATTCAGTGATGATACCCATACAAACCTCTTTGGATTAGTTAGGCAGAGGATACGACCTTTCCAGGTAGGGAAAGGGGGTTAACCAGGACCTTTCCCATCTTGCAATGTTTCAAATCCAATCTTTCCGTAGACCTTGGTATCAAATGCCACAACCCACCACTAGTCCATTCACTACCAGTCATACTGGAGCTCCATCACCAACCTATGCCAGCCATGTTCGATATGGGTCGATGACCTCTGCAAGTCATGTTGACAACTCGCACCCAGCTGTTTCTAGTCATGCTGGGGGAATCACTCATGTCACCACGGGTCATATCAATGTCACATATCTGACCTATTTACATCATGTAGGAGATGACTCTCTCGCATATGCTTGTCAGGTTGAGAGCATGTCACCAACCATTGTGAACAATGTTGGGTGCATCAGGAAATCACCTTACTCATTTGTGCCCAGATATTGTTGGGATACCAAAAGCATGGGGCTCACCTAAGGGCCCTTCGGATTTTGAGGCATCTGTGGTTTCCGCACATCCCGTTTCTCCTTTGATTGACACGACAACCATGCCATGATAATCCTCTCCTGACCATACCCCCATTTTTTAGGGTGATGTGTCTCCTATCCATGTCATCATGAATCCTTTTCAAACTAGAATTGAAGAAGTGGTCATACCGATGCGATCTCTAGTCAATCTAACTCTCCTTTTGGAGGGTGATGGTTCCTTCAACCATATTGTCAACATTCCCGATAACGCTCCTTCTGAACACGAGAGAGTTTTTCTCTCCCAGAGTTCTCTCCATTCAAGCCCTAAATAATTTCACTTCGATTGGGACAGTCTTGTGAGGTATCCAATGCCCCCTCCTATGTCCTTTTCGGTAAGAATCATTATCCTATATAACACAGAGGAGATAACCTCTGCTAGCACTATATCCTCCTTGAATTGGAGAGCTTTGGGTTTTCCCAAGCTTATGTTATCTATTCGTAAGATAAAAACATTCCACAGAAGCCCAGCACGAGAGCCTTGGCCTCCCCCATGACTTACTGCCTAGAAACCCCTCAATGAGCCCAATTTAAGATCTTTTCCGACTTGTCTAAAAAGAGAAAATATTGTCGAGTGAATTTGTTCATTTCACACTCATTAATTGGACTTGAAAGGTCGTGAGTATTGGTTAATCTCTTTTCCAACTCATTTTCAAAAAGTGAAAAGATTGTCGAGTGAACTTGTCTCTTTCACACTCATAAATTGGATTTGAAAGGAAATCTATTTGGAACATGTTTATCCATTTTTCACACCAAGTAGACTAAATGTCATGAAAAAGGACTTTTTTGGCGTTAAGTTGTGATTGCATCTCATTCCCTTTCTTGCAGTATTGAGCCTATATCCAGTTCTCTCTTTGCATTATAAATCGTTTGCCTCAACAATTTTTGTATCCTCAACCAAGCAAAGCCTTGTTTATATCCTTCACAATTTGAAACCCTATACATAGGAGGGAACATTCCCTTGAGTGTCCACCTCCTGCATGCATCTTGTTTCATTGAGCATAGATACGTTCCACTGCTGGAACTAGTTTTTCTTACTTGTGACACTCATTTCCTCCTTTGTATCATAGCATACATTTGTCTATGGAAAAAACAAAGATGGGTGAGAAAGGAGTATTATCTTATATTGGAAACAATTGTGTTGCCTTTGAAAAGAGAACAAAGTTATTGAGTCCATTTGAAACCATAATTTTGGGTTTAGCATGGCCTTAGGAAGTTGAGTTCATTACAGAGTCTTCCCTACAGACTGGTTACTCTTTCAGTCCCTATAGAGAATTTTATTGATGCCTCCTACATCTCATGGATTCATCATTGATTTTATGTTGTTGGAGTCTTCCATATGTCTCTTGATCTTGTTCAAAAGAATTCTATCAACCTGTGTTGACCATTTCTCAGAACTCTTTACTTTGCATGTCGTCCCTACCCTCAGTTTGTCTCAGAATCACATGATATTGTAGTCCTATCATGCACCCTAGCCCTACTTTCATCATTTGTAGGTAACCTTGAACCTCAACAGTTGACATTTCATCATTGATCGTTGACTGGGTGGTTTCCCTTGTGTTCGACGGCAAGACATCTATTCACACATTGGGATTTGTGTAGTGTCTTAGATTCCATTAGCCTTATTGGTGGTTTCCTTGCCTTTGTCAACATTTTTTTTCATTGTTTGCTATTCAGAGGGTCTTTTTCGTGTACCACTTACACTTGGTACACGCTAAATACACACAGGGTCATTTGTTCGTGAACATGTTCTTCGTTCGATTTCCTCCAAATCATGAAGCTCCTGCTTTGTACCTCGTGCTGAATGATGAGAGATGCCTTAATGCTCTCCTTTAGTGGTGTTGAGGAAAAGATATGAATTAATCTTACTCAAGCATTTTCAGACTTTACTTGGCTAAAGAATAGTAGATGAGAATATCACCCTATGTTTATAGCCAACAAAATAACATCCTAACATCACAAGTATTAATTATGAGTGCTTAGGCTAGTCTTTTATCAACAAAAAGCTTACTGGAAATTCAATTTTTATGTAATTTTATGAATATATCTGTTGCTGAAATAAATATAAGAACATAAGTAAATACACCAAGATGATAATCAAGATAGATGAGATATAAAGCAATCCTTTATTTCATTCCAATTCACCAAAGAGTCATTGTCTTTACAAAACTTCACATAGAAATCTTGGACCAAAGTCAAACTTGGAAATCCCTGATGGAACATACAAAATGAACTCTGACAGAAAACCAAAACTAAACTCTAAAATCTGGATCAACTTGCCATAGATTGCTGCCCACTCGACTCTACACAATAGCCTTTATCAGTCATGAAAATTAATTCACAAACAGCCAAGTCTACATAGAATATCAAAGATAGATCAACACGTCTGAAGAACAAGTGTCTGAATGATTTGATTCAACCTTGAATATTGTTGTCTACAATAAGACCCTGCTATCAAAAAAGAGAATTAGGTTATGATGAATATATGAATGAATGAAAACTGAACTATCTCAACATAAAATCAAAGAGAAAACCTTAACATGCTTTGTACTTCTATTCCCCCCCTTGTTCCTCCCTTTCCTCTTTCCTTTTACAAGTTATAATTGGTTGAAGTATTTAAACCAATTCATTAGTTAAGTTAATTAAAAGACTCAACCAACTTTAGTTAGGGGGAGAAGTAATAAGTATAATAAGGGTCATAATAAATAATAACTAGTAGGTGGGACCCCTTGTGACTCCCTTTAGTTCATAACCATCATAACCATCATAACATAATCCATCAGTTAGGAAAACACACCTCCTTGTGCCTCCCATCAACATATTTACTTTTTGCAATTTTAGCTCATGAAAATCGAAATTATTTCAAAAATAATACTCATATATACAAAATAAAACATGTTGTCCAAAATCCCTGAAGTAAATTTGTCATTGCGAGGCTTGGAAAGGAAACCCTTCAAGCCTAGGCCGAACTATTTCCTACCCAATCCAATCAAATAATCCTACATGAAACTTTTGTCCAAGCTCTTCCGAAACAACGTCAAAATGTATAGAAAACCTGGGCCTTCTCGGGCCTCGATTTCAGTTACCTCTACCTCTGTTTCCTCGGCCATGGATCCCTCGACTTAAAAACCTCATCTTGCATGTGTAATCAATTAGAAAATAGTCTTTTAAATAACCATGCATGGAGACTCTTTTAAAAATACTAAATAGATTTGGCTCAAAATGTATCAGGCTCATGCAATCCAATCCATATAAATTGTTCTAACATTAATCAATGAGCAAGGGGGGTGAAAAGGTGTTCTAGGATACATGAGGGGTTTGTATTGAGAGAAAAGATGATATAATTAAAGGGGAGAAAATGATGGTCACTACTCAATGATAACAACAATCAACTGTAAATCAGCTAAATAACCTTACTGCAATCCACTCAAAACACTGCCATTTCATCCATCTATCACCTAAATTCTCTCAGTTGTAATCAATATCAGAACAGGGAGTGAACAAAATGAATATGGGATATGCGAGGGGGTTGTAATTAGAGGAAAATGAGATAATGACGGGAAAAAACATTTACTATTCATGAGATTAATCAAGCAATCCATGACATATTTTACAGTAAGAAAAATATTCATCAACCAACAATCAGATCATTGTGTAAAATTCCTATGTATTTGCCTAATTTCACTATCCATTAATATCCCACAACCATTTAAAAATAGAAGTAATTCACTCAATTTGTAAGAGGTTCTGTTTCCTTTATTTGCATGTTCTGCACTCTATAACATTCAACAAGAAACACTCATTCCCAATCTGTTATTATTAACATCCATCACTGCCATACACTTCCCAAACCCACATCTATATTTCAAAGTAGTGTTTCCAAAAATAACAAGGAAGTCACTATTTATGTAATAGAGCCAATCAAGATCTGTAATGATATTCGTTCCCATACATATATGAAGTAAAATAATCAAGACCAAAATAGCCAAAACCTCACATGCCATGTCTAAAGTGACAATTTACTATACAACCAACAACCAACACTTTGACACAGGCTATGCAGAGGAAAATGTCCAAGGCAATGTAACCATACCACTGTAAAAGAAAACATGTCAATGTGACTTAAGAGCCGAGCCAAATATCCAAGACGACTTTCATCAACAGTGATCAATTGTAATAAATAACACACTTAAAATTCAGTGGTTATTATAGAGGATAAAACAAATCATCCATATTCCACACGGTGCACAACTGAGAGGATCCCAGAGTGTAATATTTCCAGTAATCACGCAACAACATATGATCATGACATAACTCAAAACATCATTCTGGATTATTTATTAAGTCACATGTGAGTGAACGGGCCATGCATACTTAGTCTTATTCTACCCATAACAAAAAAACTATAGTAGATATATCTAGTTCAGTAATTTAATTTGCAAAAACTCATAAGCACAAATACTAATAATTGTATATTAACCAAAAATTCACCACTGTGGTAAAAAAAACCAACCAACTGAACAGTCGTGGTAACTGTAGCACCACTTTTCACTCACTACTGTGTAGGTGTACCACTTTTCATTCACTACTGTGTAGGTGTTACTACGCAGAATAACAACATTCTCACTCACAATTAATCACATGCATTCAAAACAAGTTAAACACATTCAACACTTAGAGTAAGTCATATACATCATTGTTATCATAATTTTAAGAATGGCATTAACCATAATTCATCTGCACAATAGAATACATGATAAAATATAAGCATCACAGGCATGCAAAACATAACATTTAACATAAGCTGATACTTATCTTGAAACTGAGGTAATTCCACCAACCAGGTGCAGGCCTTCCATGAACCTCCTAGCCTTAGACCACACTGCTCATTAGCTCAGCAGTAGGTCACCCCCAAGATGGGACTAAGCTCCACCCCAAGGCAAGGAATCCTAGGCTAGGCTGAGGTTACAGGGAAAACACACAGTCACGAGGAAGGAATTCTCTTCCAAGAACCACTCACTCTCACTGCCCATAGACCCTCATTCCCCACATGCCTGTTCCACCCCAGGAGTATACACCTTCTCTATCACCTGGATAGTCCTTCGGCTGCTAACCTCCCTTGCCTTGGGTTACAACAACAGACTGAATTGGAAGTCTCTGGGCCTTATGGCAGCTACAGGGTTCATTCCAAGAGTCCTCTCCTTCCTCTACACACTCTCTCACCTAGAGAGAGACGCTCATAGGCCAAACCACCTGTTCATCCAACCTAAAACACCCCTCTCACATAGAAAGAGTGTTTCACAACTAGTCACAAGCCATATGAAGTCCCTCACTACGCAATTGCAATTACCCACAAAATACAGACATCGGCTTCCTCAAAACGGGTTCAGAAATGGCAAAATGGTCTCACAGTCACGGCTTCAAGACAGAGGCTTCATGCACAAGTTCCATTTCGGATAGAGGATACACACAGATTTTGAGACACCACACAGGCTTTTCGGTTTAGAATAGGGGTGAATTCAGCTCTTTCGGAATCAATCACATGATTCTGGTTCAATACAGAGGTATACACGAGTTTTCTCAGAGCCAGACACAGGCTTTTTGGATCACAAAGACGCACGAAGGTTCTTTGTAGAACTCAAGTCCATCATACTGCTCAGAGCCCGTACACGCTCAGGCCATCTGATCTAATGAGAGCTAGGGTCCCCTCTCACAGCTCACCCTGGTCGTTTTATTTGCATGCACCAGGTTTGACACTTGTCATCTTGGGAACTACATGCATTCCACCATCATGCATCCCTTCCTCATGGTTAGGAACTTAGGATAAACATGAAATGCTCATGCCTTTTGAAATAGTATTAAAATATTATTCCCAAGGCTAAAGCCCACTAGGTTTAACACTTAACCCCTTTTCCCACCTTCCAACCCCTAATCCCTTGCCTTCTCTGTGGAATCTCTGTCCCCCTTCACTCATTCATCGTGGTCGTTCTACACCTAGTGGTGTTTACAAATTTTTATTAATTGTTCTGCATGATTACATATACAACAATAGGCTCCTAGCCCTCAACACTTAGGCTCCCTAGCCTAACAAACACATAAGCCACTAGCTTATAAAAACTTGGCTCACCATCCTATAAAACATAATTACAATTCCTTTCATAACATAATTTATGACAGGGCTCGGCCTTAGGGACACTACAATCCCCCTCCCCTTATTTCTGCATTGTCCTTAGTGCAACTTACATTGTCTCTCCAAGCCTTTCAAAATTTTCAAAAAGATGCGGGTACTCTACCCACATAACATCTGCATGCTCCCATGTCGCATCCTCAGGACTGTACCAGGTCCACTAGACCTTTATAAGCTCTATAGCTCGATTCTGGAGCTGTTTTCTTTTCCTATCCAATATGCACACAGGATGCACTTGCAGGACACCCTCTAGTTCCACTTGAATCACATTCCAATCGATAACATGATTAGCATCAGGTACATATTTCTTAAGCAGTGAAACATGAAACACATTATGTACAGTCATAGATGCAAGTAATCCAAGCATGTATGAAACTAGCCCAATCCTTTCTAGGATCTCAAATGGACCACAAAATCTTGCTTCCAATTTGGTGCAACTTCCCAACTTCAGGGAACTCCTGTTAGTCTTCACTTTCAGGAAAACATGGTCACCCACTTTGAATTCTCTATGGGTTATGTTACTGTCAGCGTAACGTTTCTGCCTATCTTGGGCATATTTCAGATTTCGTTTAATCCTTATCATTTGGTCTTCCATCTCTTTGAGCAGCTCAAGCCCAATCACTGCTCTGTCAGCTGGATTATCCTAGCTTACTGGTGTGTTGCACTTTCTTCCATAAAGTGCTTCGAATGGGCTCATCTTCAATGATGTATGATACCCATTATTGTAGGCGAATTCTACTAAATGCAGGTAGTCTTCCCACCTTCATGGTTTATCCATCACATACATTCTCAGTATGTCTTGTATTACTCTTTTCACCCTTTCTATCTAGCCATTAGACTCAGGATGATACGTTGTACTAAAGTTCAGATTCGTTCTGAATCCCTTGAACAGTCCTTTCCAAAAATTTGAGGTGAATTTCGGGTCCCTATCAGACACAATTGTCTTAGGAATTCCGTGCAAGCCTGCAACTTCTTTTAAAAAGATATCAGCAACATCAACTGCCCTGTGTGTGGTTTTCAGTGGAATAAAATGAGCAGCTTTAGTAAGCTTGTTCACCACCACCATGATTGAATCATGCTGCTTGCTTGTTCTAGGTAGTCCAGTGATAAAATCCATTGTTACCATGTCCCATTTCCATTCAGGAATGGATAAAGGCTGCAACAACCCTACTGGGTGCCTATGCTCAGCCTTAACCTTCTGGCACTCCATACAACTGGTGATGTATTGAGCGATTTATTTCTTCATACCCAACCAAAAATAATGGCTTTTGACTACTTCCACAGTCTTTTGATATCCAGGATGTCCAACATAAGCCACGTTATGCATTTCTTTTAGAATTTTCAGCTTCAATTCTTGGACATTGGGTACATACACTCTATTTTTATACAGAAGTAAGCCATCAGTTCCCAAGGTGTAAATTTCCTTGGTCCGTGGTCGCTCATGCTGCTATAGCTTTGCTACTAAACCTCTGTACTACAAATCAACATTTGCAGCTTTCAAAATTCTGTCTTTAATCTCAGTCTTGTACATGATAATGGTTGTAGCATGCAATTCATGCACTTTTCTGCTAAGTGCATCAACCACCTTATTTTCTTTCCCTTTGATATGCTTGATATCAAAGTCATATTCTCACAAAAACTCCAGCCATATGATTTGCCTGGCATTTAAAGTCGGCTGATCAAATAAATACTTTAGACCGTTATGGTCTGTTCTCAACTCGAATCTTTTGCCCATGAGGTAATGTCTCCATTTCCTCAAGGCATGGACGATTGCTACTAGCTCTAAATCGTGAGTGGAATAATTCCTTTCATTCTCTTTTAGATTTCGGGACTCATAAAAAATTACAAATCCCTCTTGGCTGAGAACTCCTCCCAGCCCCTCCTTACACGCATCAGTGCACACTATGTAATCCTTATTTGGATATGCAATCTTTAGGATTGGAGCACTGGTTAGCAGTTGCTTCAATCACTGGAAGCTGCTCTCACATTCTTCAATCCACTGGAACTTCTTCTCCTTCCTTTGCAAGGAAGTGATAGAATGAGCTATCTTTGACAATCTGGCTATAAACCTTCTGTAGTAGCCTGCCAGACCCATAAAAGATTTAACTTCTGCCACATTCCTTGGTGATGACCATTCTCGAATGGCCTCGATCTTTTCAGGATCCACAACGATCCCTTCTTCAGATATAATGTGTCCCAAGTAATGAATCTACCTTTGATAAAATGAGCACTTGCTCAGTTTTTCATATAGGTTGTGTTCTCTCAACACCTGCAGCACCATTCTCAGGTGTTGCTCATGTTCTTCCTTTGTCTTGGAATACACCAAGATATCGTCCAGGAAGACTATGAAAAACTTGTCCAAATAATCTCTGAACACTCCATTCATTAAGCACATGAAAACAACAAGTGCATTTGTCAGTCCAAATGACACCGCTGTGAATTCATAATGACTGTACCTTGTTCTAAAGGCGATCTTGCTAATGTCCTCATCATTTATTCTCACATGGTGATATCCAGATGTGAGATCTATTTTTGAAAATATTTTTGCATCCTACAACTGATCAAAAAGATCATCGATCCTTGGCAAAGGATACTTGTTCTTGACAGTTACCTTATTCAACTGTCAGAAATCAATGCACAGCCTCAACGTCCCATCTTTCTTCTTCACAAATAGGATCGGGGCTCCCCAAGGTGACACATTGGGGTGAATGTATCCCTTCTTTAGTAGCTCTTCGAGCTGAAATTGCAACTCTTTCAGCTCTGGCATACTCATTCTATAAGGAGCCTTCGAAACTAGAGCTGCTTCAAGCATCAAATTTATAGAAAAATCGATGTCCCTCTTCGGAGGTAGTCCAGTGATCCGGATTATTTTCGGCACGAAATGAGAGTGGAGATATAATAAAGAAATGCACAGAGATATTATAGATATTCAATAATATAATAGAAATGTATCATAGATGCAACCATAAACACAGATATACAGTAATACACGATTTCTATTAATCAGAGAAATGTACAGAGACTGTAAAAATACAGAGTGAAAGACTCGCTAGAATGGTGGCAGCTTATCTCTGAGAAGAGATGTGACAGCTACTCGCATTCGCAAGAAGATGATTACAATGAGGCTCTGAAGGCCCTTTTACAATAAATGATAATGCCAAAATTCCTAGACATCCAAAAACCTAACCCTAGGATATGAAGTTCCAAAAGTCATGTGGGCCCCGTTTGTGTAAGTTAGTACATCAAGTTCCCGGGGCCATAAATTTTGCATACGACCTCCGTTTTAGGAATATGATAGCTCGTTGGAAATTTATCATCGAGGAGATTCATTTTGGGGGATCAATCATGCCTTTGTCTATCATTGAGAACCTCAATCTCGAAAAACCTTCATTTAGGCCTTCAAAATGGCCCCGGAAGTTAAAACCTGCTAAAAATAGTAAATTGCCAAAATTGCCAGAAAGTTGTTTTGAGCCAGTTGGAAAAGGTGGGTGGCCACCGATATCCACTTGGATCA
>JZKD02S2047157.1:116468-136324 GCA_000966675.3 Picea glauca | reverse complement strand
ATCAACAATATAGCATATGGACAGTAAAAGTAAAGACCATCAATCGCACATAAAATACACACAGAGACAGATTTTTACGAGGAAACCCATAAAGGGAGAAAACCTCTTCTTCTTCAAAATGATAGGAAGTCTCTTTCAGTTCTGTACATCATTTACAATTTGAGCACCAAATCAATGTGAGGCTGCTACCTCTGTTTTACAAGCTGCAACTTGTTTGAGATCTCAACTCTCTGGTTTCTCTATCACCCACTAGAAGGAAGCACCAACTCCCTGAATATTCCAGCACCAACTGGATGGAAGCTCCAACTTCCTGAATGTTCCAGCACCCACTGGATGGAAGCACCAACTTCCTGAATGTTCCAGCATCAACTGGATGGAAGCACCAACTTCTAGTTACATAGGCTCCAACTTGTATAACAGAGAACACTTGTTCTCCCTAGCACCACCCTTCCACCCTTGTTTCTTTGGCTGCAACTAGATGGAAGCTACAACTTCCTGTGTTCAAGCACCCACTTGAACTTCTGAGGACAACAGTCCTCCCGAGCACCTCCCAACCACCCTTGAATATGAAATAATGAAAACACAGACAACTATTCAGATAATTCTTACTAGTCTTTCTCTGTATCTGATCTTCAACAAACTGTTCTGCAATTCTTCTTTTCTTCAACAGGTCTGCTCTGCATCATATTCTTCGGTCATTCAACTCTTCTTCTAATCTGCCTATCATTAAATTTCATGCTCAACATCTTCTCCTTTCTCCTTTCTTACTATTTCGTTCTTTTTCCATCCAGAACTCCCCGCCAAATTCAGTCTCGCTCATTTTCTTTTATACATGATTCCTTGACGATTCCACTTCCCCTTCCAATAGGTAATACAAGGACATCTGTCTTGGCAACTGAGATGCTAACCAATTTGTCATGATCAGTCTGTTTCTCTTAACGGATTCATAACTGAAGTGTTAATGTATGAGAAAGAACAATAGCCCTTCGATCAATACTTGATCCAACAATCCATATCTAATCGGGATTTCACACATCGCGATTTCGGCATTTGCGATGTCAAAATTCACAAGTCCTTCGGACTCGCGATTCTATGATTCCCGATGGCTCCTTTCATACGCTAGCCCTCCTGAGCTTATCTCCCGGTCAATGTGACCGTCACTCCGTGACCACATCCTTATCTCTGACAGCTGGCCTCCACTACACCACCGTCCTCCTTCGTTGCTGTGCTGACATCTGGTCCCCACTCATCGGGGTTTCACAGATCACAATTCTGACTTGCACAAAACTCTTGTCAACGGGATCCCTGATTTCCTGATGAAAAAAATGCTGACGGTGCCTTGATCTTTGACACCTGTCCCTCAGATGGACGGTCCTGATCCCTCTGAGATTTCGAGACTTTTGATATCAAGTGACTTTGTCATTTCAAAGTCATGATCGTCGATGCCTCTGCTGATGTCACACGTGGTTTGACACGTGTTAGATCTTGCCACATGTCACTAGCTGACGTGGTCTACTGTCGTGAGTTGGATCAACGGTCTAGATCACATGTTGATCTGATGGTTCAGGTTCAATCGCAATTTCTCATATCGCGAAATCGGGGTTTTTGTTGCATTGTGTACTTTTCATATTGAAATCCCGATCCCCGAAACTCCAACACAACCTGGATTCTACGGTCTGTGATCAACGGTCCAGATCACTTCTTATCCAACGGCTGTGATTACATCATGAAATCGCATTTCGCGATTTCGGGGTTTTCATTGCCAAGTAAATTGGACATTTCAAAGTCCCGATCCCCGATTCTCCGATGAAGAAAATAAATGGTCCATATCTCATGCTTGCTTTAATGGTTGTGATCAAATCGTGAAATCGCATATCGTGATTTCAAGGTTTTCATTGCCAAGTGAATTGGACATTTCAAAGTCCCGATCCCTGATGGATTATCTCCCTCACAGCTTCTACAGATCTGACGGCTGATGGGTATTAGCTTCCGATCTGATGGCTCAGATCCTCTCTCCGACAAGGACTGTAAACTACGGTCCAGATCTGTTTTGGATTCAATGGTTACGATTGAACCGTGATCTTGTTGCAATCTGACTGATACAAATCCATCAATGTCAATAACCATTTGCTGTCTGCAAACTTGTCATCAATGACAACAACCATCAACACGCATTCGCTGCTTGTTCAATATTTGCCAACAAACTTCACTAGCTAAGACTTTTCATGTTTTCTTCTTGTTAAATGCAAACTTTCCACCACTCTAGGATCTATATAACTATGGCTAGCCCCTGAATTGATTAAAATAACAAGTGGTCAGGTTTTGATCATACCTTCCAATTCAATCATGTGCGACTGAAATTCTTCTTGCTTGTTGTCTAGGGCTGTGTAGATCCTCGACATTCTGCTGCCCATATCCTCCACTGTTTCAACTTGCTAAAAAGTATGGATAGTTCTCGCTTTATATTTTCTGTGGGGGCAGTCTCTGTACCTATGATTCCCTTTACAACCCCAACACTGCGTAGGTGGTGGTCTTGGCATCTTCTCACTCTCTTCAAATTTCCTCTTCTCTCTAAAAGATGACTGTCCCCAAGGATTGTTCCTGAAAAAGGGAGGCATGTTTCCCTTCTGCCTCTGTTCTTTCTTAAACTTCTTCTGGTCATCCCAAGCCTTCCGAAAGGTAGGCTTTTCTCTTTTTTGTTCGTATAAGAATTTCACCCTTCTTATGGTTTCTTCCATGGTCTTAGGATCGTCATATTGAATATTGTCACCAATGGAAGGTGGAAGTCCACTCAGATACCTTTGAATTTTGATAGCCTCATCTTTGATGAACATAACATACTTCAGTAGTTCCAAAAAACTTCATTCATACTCATCAATGGTCATGCTTCCCAACTTGAGTTCGAAGAACTCCTTCATATTTCTATCATAGTATCTTTTCGTCAAGTATTTCTTCTCGAAATAACTCTTAAACTCCTTCCACGTGACCTATTTCTCTCTGATGTGTTTCACCTGCACCAACTGATCCCACCACATGGATTCTTTTCCTTTCAACTGGTACATTGAAATTCTTCCTTCTGCATGGGCAGAATAATTCTGCAGTTGGAAGTATTTCTTTATACCCAAAAACCATATTTTTTCATCTTATTCCTTCTTATGTTCACCATCTAATGTAGGCGGTTTAATCTTGTTGATTTCCCCTTTCAATTTATCCCTTCCAAATTTTTAGTGTTTTCTGGTAGGGGACGGGCTTGAACTACTGTGTGTCTCCTTGCTAGAATGCTTCAGGGAGAGATGGTAATGTTTGCTACCACTCGTCGATCTTCTTCTCCTCTCATAGGTTCTGACACTTCTTGATCTTCTTGTGTCACTCTCTTTTTCCAATTTCTTTTCTATTCTTTCCAAGATCTTCAACATTTTAAAGTTGAATTCACCCTGTCGATCCCTGATTTTCATGAGCTTTCGACTATCAACTAGATGATCCTAGGCATCTTTCTATAATCTTTCAATGAGTTTCATCATATGTTCTTCCTTATCCATCTCTTTTCCGTGCCCATTAGAGTTTTTTCCTTCGACTCCTAGGTTGACATTCCTTCCTACCCTTTCATCCTCTGTTTCGGAGGCAATCTGCACCTCTTTCAATTCCATACTCGGCGTCAGTTTTTGGTTGTCCTGACACTCATTGAACTCTGCATGCACAACGTGCAGCCAATCGAAGTTTTTCAAGCCTTAACCCTTCAAGAAAACTTACAACATTCATAACCCAACGTGAACAAGAAAAACATTTTGACTTCACAAGTTTTCTGAGCTTTGTCCGGCTCTGCAAATTCTGAGACTTCAAAACTTCAGAATGTCGGTCCACGAAGATCCAACAGTTAAATATTTGTAACCAAAGTCACCCTTTCACAACTCGCGATCTCGTGAGTTCGTGAGTCGAAGACCCTCGACTCATTTCCTCCAAACGTCGATACCCGAGATGCGATATGGGTATGGCTCCCTCCTCGCTATCACCTTCTGAGCATGACCACTGGCTAGGCTAAGCACTAGCACCTCTCACTACTCGCCACTTCGTGAGTTTCAACATCGAGCTCTCATGCTCTTATCTCGCGAATCCCTGAGATGCAAGAATTCAATGAAGTGTTGACTCCTTTCCTTTACAGTTCCCTCCACACGTAACTATAGGCTAGGGCTTAAATACCAGTGCCTCTTGCAACTTGCACCTTCATGAGTTCATGGGTCAAACTCTCATGCCCTCCTATTATGATCTCCCAAGACACGATAAATCAATGGAGTGTTGACTCCCTTCCTCCTGGCAACGCGTATTCACCTGTCAGTCACCCGGGCCCACCTTGTGGTTCTGCCATGTGTCCTCTCGTGCCTGGCTCTTGGCACTTCACTACTCATGAAGTTGAAAATGACTCCTTTCAACCTTTGAACCCCCAAATTCATGATAGGAAATGGGGTTCTTGATCCAATGGTCCTCCTGTGACCTGGATCCAATGGTTGTCCTCGCTCCTCACAATTTCACGACTTCGCAACTTGGAGCATCCAACTCTTGGGCCCTCACCCTGCAAACTTCTGAGTTCGCGAGACATGAATCCTGGATCTCTTCAGTACTTTGTCGACTCCATGATTGCTGCCACCTATCCTCCTCAGATGGATGGCTACAATTCTCTCTCGACTTTGCCACTCGCGACTTGGAGTGCCCAACTCCTGGACTCTCACCTTGTGAACCTCCGAGTTCGCGAGATCCCTTGATATCTGCCACCTGTCTTCCTTAGATGGACAGTCCTAATTCTCTCGTGACTTCGCCACTAATGAAGTCAAAGCACTTCCCCTTCTAAACCCTGATGTCCAAATCCTTGATATGGGTGATCTCACGACACGTGTCTGCTCTTAGACGAATGACTCAGATTTCCTCGAGAATTCACTACTCGCGAAGTTAAGACGCTCACCTCTGTGAGGCCCGGTGCCTGAATCTCTGAAATGGATGATTCTATGACACCCATCCTCCCGTAGATGGACGACTCAGATCTATTTCTCCTTGTCACAATTTATGAGGTCGAGTTCCCAGACTCTCGTCCTCCAGACTCCCGAACTCCCGAACGTCGATATCTCGATATCACCCCCTTCAGGACTTTTGCTCTACTGCTCTATGCATGAGGGTTTAAACCTCATGCAGCTCCTGACATATCCAACGACTATTTGCTGTTTAGACCAAGATCTGACGGCTCAGACCATTTCTCCTATGCATTTCAAAATGAATTTTAATCCTTGCGCACATTTTCTAGATCCGATGGTCAGGAGGGTTCACCTTCCCTCTCGATCAGCTCCTAAGGCTCCAACACTATTGGGGTGGAGTCCTCCACACCAGCTGCGGTTTAGCACACTGCTATACCTCCTAAGATTACCAGGGTCCAAAATTGGTCTTCCAGACACAATTTCTCCTCACACCGTTGGTCCAACGACCACTCAACTCGCTCATCTATTCTCAGTGTTGAAACCTTGGCTCTGATACCAAACTGTAGGACCACTTTTCACTCACTACTGTGTAGGTGTACCACTTTTCACTCACTATTGTGTAGGTGTTACTATGTGGAATAACAACATTCTCACTCACAACTAATCACATGCATTCAAAACAAGTTAAACACATTCAACACTCAGAGTAAGTCATATACATCATTGCTATCATAATTTTAAGAATAGCATTAACCATAATTCATCTGCACAGTAGAATACATGATAAAATATAAGCATCATAGGCATGCAAAACATAACATTTAACATAAGATGATACTTATCTTGAAACTAAGGTAATTCCACCAACCAGGTGTAGGCCTTCCACCAACCTCCCATCCTTAGACCGCACTGCTCATCAGCTCAGCAGTAGGTCACCCCCGAGCTGGGACTAAGCTCCACTCCAAGGAAAGGAATCCTAGGGTAGGCTGAGGTTACAGGGAAAATACACAGTCATGAGGAAGGAATTCTCTTCCAAGAACCACTCATTCTCACTTCCCACAAACCCTCATTCCCCACATGCCTATTCCACCCCAGGAGTATACACCTTCTCTGTCACCTAGACAGTCCTTCAGCTACTAACCTCCCTTGCCTTGGGTTACAACAACAGACCAGACCAAAAGTCTTCGGGCTCTATGGAAGCTACAGGGTTCATTCCAAGAGTTATCTCCTTCCTCTGCGCACTCTCTCACCTAGAGAGAGATGCTCACAGGCCAAACCACCTGTTCATCCAACCTCAAACAACCCTCTTTCCTGGAGAGAGTGTTTCACAACTGGTCATAAGCCATACACAGTCCCTCACTGTGCAGCTGTAATTACCCATGGAAATACGGACACCGGCTTCCTCAAAAAGGGTTCAGAAATGGAAAAATGGTCTCACGGTCATAGCTTCGAGACAGAGGCTTCACGCACAAGTTCCATTTTGGATAGAGGATACACACGGATTCCCAGACACCACACAGGATTTTCATTTCAGAACAAGGGTGAATTCGGCTCTTTTGGAATCAATTACAGGCTTCTGGTTCAATACGGAGGTATACACGGGTTTTCTCAGATCCAGACACAGGATTTTCGGATCACAGATATGCACGAAGGTTCTCTATAGAATTCAGGTCCATCGTACTTCTCAGAGCCCGTACATGCTCAGTCCATCTAATCGAATGAGAGCTGGGGTCCCCTCTCACAGCTCACCCTTTCCATTTTATTCACATGAACCAGGGTTGACACTTGTCACCCTGGGAACTGCATGTGTTCCACCAGCATGCATCTCTTCCTCATTGTTAGGAACTTAGGATAAAACATGAAATGCTCATGCCTTTTGAAATAATATTAAAATATTATTCCCAAGGCTAAAGCCCACTAGGCTTAACACTTAGCCCCTTTTCCCACCTTCCAGCCCCTAATCCCTTGCCTTCTCTGTGGAAGATCAATCCCCCTTCACTCATTCATCATGGTCAGTTTGCACCTGGCGGTGTTTACAAATTTTTATTAATTGTTCTGCATGATTAAATATACAATAGTAGGCTCCTGGACCTCAACACTTAGGCTCCCTGGTCTAACAAACACATAAGCCACCAGCTTATAAAAACTTGGCTCACTAGCCTATAAAACATAATTACAATTCCTTTCAGAACATAATTTACGAGAGGGCTCGGCCTTGGGGACACTATAGTAACTGTGTATACCCACGCACCCAATCGAAATGGGTAGAGGCCCTTCCATTAAAACAATTTATCTCTTTTACACTAGGCTGGTAATTGTGCATTTTTAGTGAAAATGCAATGTAAGGTTCATTCTATTATCATAGAGGTAGTGATGAAAGCTATACCAACACGACCGATATATGACCAATGAGTGAGCCCATATTCAAAGTAATAGACCACAAAAATCAGGAACAATTTAACAGGCTCGACAGACTCCTTATGCGGTTCCATTCTGGAGGGTTACGGGTTTTCATAGTAGCCATCATAGGAGGGAAAGCACCAATCATAGAGAAACTTCAAGGTTTAAAGGAATAAGCCCAAATAGGACTATGACGCTTGTGAACGAGAGACAGTTCTTGATAGGGTTGAGAAAGAAAACAGAGCTCTAGTCAAACTCAAGAATCACGAAGAAAACCATCGAGCCATGATCTATAAAAAAATACCTTTTAACAAACACAGTGGTAACCAATATATCACCCAGGAAGACCAACAACTTCAATGAATTCAAACAATTATAAGCAGAACCATCCCTTTTCCATTCTAAACCAAAATTCCACACAGTTGCAGTACTCAGGACACACACAAACCCACACAACTGAGCCAAAAAATATTTCATAACCAGAGTAAAGTCAAGAATGTCCAAAAGAGACATACCTATTAATCTAAACCTTAAGACGAGAGGTGGCAGTGCGGTTTCACCCTGCAAAAAATCCAGAGCGCAATCACAACAACCAAATCAAACAATAGTTTGACTAGGGTGGCAGCCAACTGGAAGGGTAAAGATGACGTGCATTAAATGCAAACCACCTCCACCCATATCATTTTTACTCCATCGTACATGCCAACGAGCCTCCATTTACACCACTAATCAACCAATGCATTGAGAACATCAACACATTTAAACCATAACATGATCCAAGTTCCACAATTCAACCATTTGCATTGTTACCTTGCCAAATGCGCCACCCATGTTATAAGTCAAATAAACGGTTGACCACTATACAACAAAATCATCACCAATAGCATAATAACCATAAAAATTGTAAATCCATCACTTCCATGAGCCACCAAGGTTTATAACATATGCATATCAGCTACCGATTGCATCAACTAAGCATTATCTCTTTGCCAAAATCTACCACTAAATTTTCCACCATATGCATATATCAAAAAATGTAATTTAACAATTTTTCTTATAGCCATTTCCTTATTGTCTAAGGCTTAACAAATATTTTGTGCATGTAGTATTTCAGACTAGGTTCCCTTGTCCTCGTTGTAATACTTTGCCTTCTTAAAAATTCCCTTCATGTGACTTTACTAATTAGGTTTGTTGTGCAGGTGTGAGAGAACAAATACCATATATGAATAGCAGGTTGTAGTATCATGAAGGGACAACATCTCACAACTTAACTAATATCAATGACAACCATATTAACATAAACTATGTAAACTTCTGTAGCACATCATCATAACATCAAAATGAACATACATGCTCCTAAATAATTCAAGGGGGTCCCACCTAATAGTATTATTTAGTTTTATAATAATAGCTTTAGCAACACTTTGTGGGCGGGACTACGTTGATGTTTTCAATTGCAACAAACTGGAGAATCCATAGGAAAATTTGTTTTTAACAAATTAGAACTCAGAACCCATGGTTTCATAGACCAAGAACAATAATCTCAAGAATACGTAACTCGAATGATTATGCAACAGGGGGAAGTGAGCGGATTTAATGGAAAGATGACCGGGAATTTGGGAATAACTCATGAAAAATGATAAGTATGAGGGGTTTTTACCATTGTATGCATAATTCATCGACCATAATCTATTCTTTAACCTCCAAGGAGGAAAATTTCCATATTTTCTCTTAAACTCTAAATGGATGAATAAATGGCGAGAAGGAGCGGGAGATAACCAACTCTTTATAAGACAACAGTGGAAATATATAGCAATTTCAAGGGTCCTTTAGAGACTACATCCTAACAGCTGTGTAAGATTGATTGTTATTGACTAACAATGCTTTTGTGGAGGTGTCATTGTGGAAAAATGGATCCAACCTTATACCTTGACCAAACACTTAAAATATGATAAAGACAAAAATTGCAACAAAAGTAATAATGCAAAAATTAGGCCCAAAGGGGTTGGATCCAATGGTGGAAAGCGAGGAGTGTTTCACCATTGGGAAAGGTTCAATTCCTGTGAGGGACTAACCTAAATCCATGGGAGCACCTTGAGGTAGTGGTCGAACATGTGGTTGTACCCAGAGATACTATATTAAATTGTATCATGACCCATGCACACATAAGTGGATAAAATCCCACCCCCATGTCCTTCAAATTTGAAGCCCGCAAGGGGGGCAACTCAATTGGAAAGTGTCATGAATATGAAGTGATATGAAGTTCCATGAGTTTTCAAGTTCAAATCCCCCCGACTTATCCTCTGTGCCACGTAAGGGGAATCATGGGAACACCTGGATGTTATAGTGGTATATCTTGGATAACACGACCACGTGTAATGAGAGTACGTGCCCAACTAGTTGTTGATTCCGCTATACATAATAATAATAATAATAAAATGCAGAAATTAGAACAACAATAGTAAAAGATAGTGGTAAAAGATAGAAATACAACATAGAAAAAAGGTCAACTCAGAAAGCAAAAATATGTAAAGAAGAAGCACAAAAATTGAAAGCAGAGCTAAACTACTAGTATACAGAAGAATACCAAACAGCGTAGAGATTTTCACGTTGGTTCCACGTAATGATTCAAGTGAGAAATGTTGGCACAGGGGTAGATCTAGGGTTCAATGCTACAATAGTTCACCAACTAAACCCTAACTACCGACCCTTTCGGAAACACCTATGAAGAAGATGAAGTCTCACCCGAGGTAGAGGCAAGGGTGGTTCTAGGACTTAGGTGTTTGCAACCTTAGATGGGACACATATCTGTGATTGTAATACTTAACAAAGCACTCAACACCAACAATTCATCAATATTTAACCACTATCTACTCCATAGATAAAACAGAGCATCACATCATTCATTCAGACTTGATGTATCTAAGCACTTGTTATAGAGGGGTAGCTTAGATCTAGCAGATTCAAGCACTAAGCACATTCACATAGGTTAGATCTAGCATCCATATAAGTTTTTAGAAAAAATCATAAACAAATCTATCTATCTATACCAAGCACTTAGCAAGTACAGACATAAAACACATAAACACATCACACAAAGCATAGCAACACAGTATGTACGTGGTTCACCCCCACCCTGGGGCTACATCCACCAACTCTTCTTATTTATTATCTTTGGTCAAGATTCTTACAAGAACATAGCATCAAAATCCTACTCCGTAGAAGATAGGATATCTGCACGCACTTCGCCAGATCCTCCTTCTTCGAGATAGGGTACAACACCAAGTCTTCTTACAAATACTTGCATGTAGCTCTGCAATTCTCACATAGTATGCACAAAGAACTTACAATCCTTCGATCACATAGATCTAGCACTTAGCCATTCTTCTAACATCACATAGATGCACTGTAGATTCCCCTCACCTAGACATCCATTTATACTTTACAAAATAGGCCTAAACATGGGTAAACCCATGGGCCGACATCCCATATCCGTTACATAATCCCAAACCCCAAAAAGGACCCAAAAAGGGGTCGATACCCTGCGATCTTTGCTTCTTATTGTGATCCTTATTTGATAGCCTGTCGAAGTCCCAAAATAGGTCAACTTGACCAAGGATCTCCCAAAACTTGGTCAAGGGCCAACAGGCCCCCAACACTAACCTGTGACTCATCCCGAGTCACTATGGTCTGGCTAGTTCTTCTTCAAAAGCCTCGGCGTGGCTCGAGATTCTTGGACTTTTTGTTGTGCCATGTCCTCCTGTTAAGTGAACTCTTGGATGACTACGTCATTGACAAGTCCCCCTAGGCATTGTTCAACTGCAGTGACAACCTACTCTAGTTCTGCTCCTCGACCTTCGACCTCTTTGAACAATGGTAAGCCTTATATTGTATAGGTTGGAGCCTCTGAGTTACTTCCATAACTATGCTCTGGATAGTGTGGATCTTCCGTTGGGCAGTGTGTTTCTTTTGGGATCATTTCGTTCTTTCCACAGCTCACAGAGGCTTAAACTACGTCTTTATTCTCTATGTTTGCTTATTTTCTTCCTAGAGTTGTGACTCCAACGCCTGCAATTCTGGGTTCTTAGTGAGTTTCTCATACGTCTGGGCACTGCAATCACTTAGTTTCTTTCATTCCATGGCAAGGTCCTTTAGTCTCTCAACTTCACTTTGGGTAGTTGCTTCTCTTTGGTCCCTCACATCCTGTGGAGTCTCAGGCACTATGAAGAGCTCTAATTCTATTATGCGTTGTTGTAGTTGATGGATAGCTTCTACAGGATACTCTACTTGCTACGTGACTTCGTCCTATGCCTTTATTTCTAATATTTTCATAGAGAAAAGTGCTCTACTGACCGCTTCTTTCACTCGAGTTTCTCCATGAGCAACTGGTCTTTTCCTTGCTGCACCTACGATTTTTCTTCATCGAACTTCGGTTGGAGAGAAATTTTTTCTTGTTCTACAACTCAACATTGTTCTACAAGTACTCCTTTCACTTTCTTCAAGGCCTAGGTGGCTTGTTATATTTCTTCTTGTGCTCATCGAAGGAAAGCTTCAACTGTATTAGCTAGTCGATGGAGTTGGGCTGGCTCATCTCCCAACTCTGGTTCTCCTGATGGTAGGGGCACAGTGGAGACTGCGTGGCTGGACTGAAGGGCATGTTGTACCCCTCAGAGTTTGACTTCAAGTTTACCATACATTTCTTTCTACTTGGCCTCTTGTTTCTCTGCTATTTCTAGCAAAGCATCGTTCAAGCCTGCTATGATGAAGTCAAAATCATCGGAGGTGAGGACAGTCAGCATCTTGGTCATGGTGGCTTTTGATTTATTTCAGGAAGAAGGTTTTGGGGGGGAAACCTTCCTCTTCTTTAATGGATCAACCTCATCGCTAAGCGGTGTTACTTCACCTGGATTCTGTTCAGCTTTGACTTCATCATTACCCCCTTGGTCAGGTGATACTGAAGCAGTCTTCCCTGAGGTGCTACTTAAATTTTGGACCTCCTCAGTCTTTTTTCGTCTGCTGGTGTCAGGTGCATTTAGTTCTTTATGAGTGTCCTCTAGGCTCTCAAGATCAGATATCTCTGTAGGCTTGGCGGGGATAAGGAGGTCAACATACCATTCCTTAGTGATCTCCTCAAGGTCTTCTTCAATAAGTTTATAATATGACTGGGGCTTCTCTTTATGTTCATCTTCTCATGCTGTAATGTAGATGAAGTGTCGATATGTGTTAAACTTCGTTAGGGGTCAGAACCTCTATAAGGTGTTTAGATTCATGCGAGGCTTAGCATCGATGGCTCTCTTTAGCTGGAGGTAATATGTATGAAACACACCATTTGACTGCCACTGTTTTTTCATATCGCTTGAATACCAAAGGGTAGCGAACTTTGCAACAAGCGGTTTGAATGGCTCTATGTCTGGGAAGGTCGCACCTTCCGACATCTCCCAAGCAATAAATACAATGAGGATTAGGAGCCAGCTGAAATGAAATTCATAACCCTGATCCTGTGCTTCTCGACAGTCTAGTTCCAACTGGTTAACTAGGTACTTTTCCTTGTTCATATGTAGGCCTTCCGTGCACTTCCCTGTGAGGTCAACGAGAAATCCAATGACCTGCATAGGTCAGTTCTTCCTTACTAACTTTCTAGCTATCAGTTGACATGCTAGGCACACTATGCCACTCTGGATGGAAGTAGCCTTGTAGCCTCTTGTTCCCTTCTCAACATCGCCATATGTATCCTTGATCTTCTATGCCAGCGCAAGATCTGCGACTTTTCCTGGATAAAACTACTGCGGGTCGGGTGTTGTGATCCTATGAATCAACATTGGGTCAACTGTAATACAACAATCTAGCCATAATTAGTTGCCATGGTAACATGATAGTAGCATCTTGACACATACGTTGGCTTCCTGGTGTCTTCCGAAGTGTGGGATCTTCATGACATTCCACAAGGTGGACTGCGCGAGGTTCATCATCCACAGCTGGGGGATTATCTTTGAATTCTTCCCCTTCATTCTGGTTAGGTATTTATATGGGGCGAGCATACCCTAGATCTTGCGATATCCAAGGATGAAGTCGCTAAACTTCAATGCTACGATCTTGTCCTATTCTTCTCGAATTGTGTGTATCCTCTTCGAGAGGTACGCACTAACTATGGCATACTCAAAATCTCTTGGTACACTATCACGATTTACTGCACCAGCTAGAGGTGGGATGCAATCGGGCAATATGGTTGGAATCAACTACATATTTTCTAGGTCATCTTTGTGCTTGGTTCTCTTTTCCACTGATGGTCGGGATGGTCTAGTTCCACGAGTAGTCGACGGAGAGGCTTGCACTATTCTCATCGATGAGGCTTGTACACTTGCAGACATCGACATTACTCTTTCAGTCATGAGTTCGATGAGAAATTCTTCAACAACTTTCTCTGCAGCACTGAACTCGTCTGACATACATGCTCGAGTTTGGAGATATCGGGTTTGAAGTGTAATCTCTCAATGCAGTGGGATAGATGGAAAAGAGCGTGATGATTGTTGTGCGAAATCAACTAATCTATGGGCTCAAATTCATGTTTATAAAAAGTGTTCTCGGTGCATGGCACATCGAGATAAATAGATACTTGGTAACGAATCTCTTGCAACTAATAAGAAGCCTTCATTAACTCAGTTTTGTCTGTTACAGCATGGTCCCAATGGTTTGGTGGTGAGTTGTTTAACCATTAATGCCTTTCTTCTCATTCAGGGTGTCGGTCTAATGGATATATAGATCCCAACGGTTATATTTCTTCTCCATGGCGAAGTTCCATGTGACATTGTTTTGATATCTTGACAAAGTTCCAATTTTGCAAATTTTCCCTCTGTGAAGTTCCCTTTGGAAACTTCTGTAACTTTTTAATCTTAGCTCTCTTCTTACTTAGTTTTCTAGCCTTCTTCCTAGTGATATTTGTCTAGGTATTCCTCTTTCAATTATGATTCTTATCTTCTTTTGGCAGAGTAACTTCATGCTGTGGAGAAATCAGGGGAAATACTTCATTTGTATTTAGAATATGTACTTAAATCTTCTGTGGGTCTTCTAGTGTTTTTTCAATTTCGACATCCGGGTCTCTGGTGTTAAATAGCTTCGACATGTTCTTCTGTTCTTTAATCAAGTGTTTGATCCTTCTAGTCATGAAATATTTTAAGTCTTTCTTCTACATCTCTAAAACTTCTTCTTCTTCTTTCTTTTTGGCTTGATCTTTTTCAATCCAAGGTTTTCCTAGTAACATGGTAAATGGGGTGTTGTTCTCAATAAATTTAACAATCTCGAAATCCTCTTTTGTCGAAGTCCCATTGGCATGCATAAGTATCTGGGTGAGATTTCCACATAGGTTTATCAACTTTCCTCTAAATAAACCTATTCCTCCCAATGAAGGAGTCATAGAAGGCTTCCATAAAAGTTCCCAAGTTCTTTCTTTCATGATATTTACCCATGTTTCCTCATCTAGAACACAGTCAATGTCGAAGTCTTCTATTCTTTCTTCAATGCCTGATTTTTCTTGGAAGATTTCCGATAAGCTGACATGTCTATGGTCATTCGGGGTTTCTTTTATCTGTAGAAATAATTTCTCTGATTCTTTCTGGGGTTCTTCCATAATCATAGTTTCTTGATCTACCTTAGGGTTTTCTTGTCTCATGTTCATTCCTTCAAGCTTAGCAATCATTCTAGGGAAATCCAATACTTCATGGTCCATAGCTTTGCAACAAAGACAACTAAATCTTCTCCCAGGGCATTCCTTAGCAAGATGTCTCGGTTTTATGCAACTGTAAGAAAGGGTTAATCTTCTATTTATTTTAAATGATCCATAGCCTTTCCTGTACTACATGCTAGGATCATGGTAGCTAACCTGCAAAAATTTCTTTCTAGGATCCTGCATCCTCTTGTTAGTCCAAACATTCTTTCTATGCATAGGTATAACATATCTTTCACTATTCTTATTACATCTACACATATCAAACCTTCTTTCAGCTATTAGTGCCCTAGTTTTCAAGCTAGGACATAATCTATCAAACATACCTAGATCCATACTGTTGAAACAAAAATTTCCACTTATCTTACTTCTACAGAGCACAAAGCTTTCATATCTAGAAATTTTCACTATTCTTACCTTTATCAGAGCACAAAGCGTTCATATCTTACCTCTTTTCTTCAGATCAGACTTCTTTTCTTCAGCACAGAGCTTCACAAAATAAGCAGAGTACTGTGCACTAGATCTATGCACAAATATTTCACAATTTCAGGTCATATATTTGCACAAAACTTCTTCTTTCTGAGTTTCCAACAATCACAGTTTTAGGTCCCAACAACAAAACCATTTGTTGGCACAGGGGTAGACCTAGGTTTCAATGCTACAAAAATGCACCAACAAAACCCTAACTACAGGCTCTTTCAGAAACACCTGCGAAGCAGATGAATTCTCACCCGAGGTAGAGTCAGGGGTGGTTGCATGACTCAGGTGTCTGCAACCTTAGTTGGGACACAGATCTATGATTGTAATACTTAACAGAGCACTCAACAATGACAAGTCATCAATATTTAACCACTATCTACTCCACAAATAAAATAGAGCATCGCATCATTCATTCATATCTGATGTATCTAAGAACTTATCATAGAGGGGTAGCTTAGATTTAGAAGATTCAAGAACTAATCACATTCACATAGGTTAGATCTATCATCCATATATATCGTTAGCACAAAGCATAAACAAATCTATCTATCTATATCAAGCAATTAGAAATTAAATATATAAAACACATCAACACATCGCACAAAGCATAGAAACACAACATGTATGTGGTTCACCCCCACCCTGGGGCTATGTCCACCAACTCTTCTTCTTTATTATGTTCGGTCAAGATTTTTACAGGCACATAGCATCAAAATCCTACTCCGCAAAATATAGAATATATGTGCGCATTCCACCAGATCCTCCTTCTTCGTGCTAGGGTACAACACCAATACTTCCTACAATTACTTACACGTAGCTCTGCAAGTCTCACACAGTATGCACAGATCAATTACAATCCTTCGATCACATAGATCTACACTTAGTCATTCGTCTAACATCACATAGATGCACTGTATATGCCCCTCACCTAGACATCCATTTATACTTTAAAAAATAGGCCTAAACATGGGTAAACCCATGGGATGACATCCCATACCCATTACATAATCCCAAACCCCAAAAAGGTGCCAAGATCCCGCAATCTCTACTTCGTCTTGCGCTCCTTCTACAACAACCTGTCGAAGTCCCAAAATGGATCAACTTGACCAAGGATCTCCCAAAACTTGGTCAAGGGCCAACAAGAACTGTTAGTGTTGTAGGAAAACAATCAGTACTGCAAATATTTTAGAATGTAAGAGTTTGTGCCTAAGACAAAATTAATCTTGAAAGGACCCAACCATAATTTCTGAAATTTGGAATGTCTTCCCTTATCAGCATGAGCTGAATCCCATAGCAGAACCTTTTCATTGACCTTGAACTTGAGATTCTTGACACTCTTGTTGAAATATTTCTTAACAGTCTGCTGCCTCCTTTTAATATTATCGAAAGAAAACATCCTTTGTTCTTACAAAGCTAGTAATGCATTTACTCTTTGTGGAACATTTGAAGAATTTAATTCTTTGATCTGTAGCATCAACCTTAAGGAAGAAAGTTCCAACTCGGTTGGCAAGAGGGATTCTTGACCATAAACCATCTGAAAAGGTGTACAACCAGTACTTAATTTGGTAGTAGTTCGATCTTCCTAGAGGGAATAAGTGAGGAGGGTGTACCACTGACGAGGTTTACCCTCGATTATACTTTTGACGATCCTTACCAATTTTTTATTGGTAGACTCAGCTTGCCCATTTCCTTAGGGATAATAATCTGATGATGTGAAATTCTTAACCCCCAACTTGGTTAGAAACTGAGTCATCTTAGAAAAAATGAAAGTGAGGTCGTTATCTATAATATTTTCCAATGGAAGACCAAATATGGAAAAGATATTATTTTCAAGGAAAGAAATTACCTGATCGTCTGTGAAATGTTTAAGTGGGACAACTTCAACCCATTTTGTAAAACATTCTGTGGCTGTCAAGATAAAAAATTTCCTAGCTGAAGAAGGAGGGTTAATAGGACCAATAAAATCCAATCCCCACTTAGAAAATGGAAAATATGGAAGGACTGGATGTGAGGGCATGGCTGAAAGGCATTCTTTCCCAACAAATTTTTGGCATTTGTCGCAAGACCTCGAAAAAACATAAGTTTCATGAAATATCAAAGGCCAATAATATCCCTTCCTAATAATTTTGAAGGTCGTGGTATTTGTAGAAAAATGACCTCCTACATGAATGACAGAGCTCGAAGAGACGTGAGCTTCCTGCAACAATTTTTGTGCATATTCATTGTTTACACAGTGAAGTAGCACACCATCAACATATCTTTGAAATAACTGGTCTCCTTTAATGACATATCTTGCATATTAAAGACAAAGTCTCCTCCTTTGATGAGTGTCTAAGTTGTCTGGACATATTTGGTTCTGTAAATAATAAACCAAATTTTTGTACCAAGGATGTTCAGACATAAGGAGGGTTTGATCATCAATGTAAAAGAGAGATGAAAGGGAACTATATTCTTCATTAATTTCTTCACCATTCTCGGCATGTTGAGCCAAGTGAAGGGCTAGGTCAAGTCCCTTAATAGTGGTATAAGTCACGATATTTAAATAATGCTCCTAGATCTTGGCAAGCCAATGTGCAAGTTTTCCTGAAAGATAAGTTTGTGATATAAAAAACTTAACAGCAGGTAAAGGGACTTTTACCAATGTATTATTACCTAATATGTAGTGGAGAAAACTTTCAACATACTTAACAAGAGAATAAGCATGTTTCTCAAGAAAAGAGTATTTAAATTCATCATAAAAAAAACTTTGACTCATGTAAGCCATAGGTTTTTCATATCCTCTACCATCATCTTGCATGAGGACAACAAAAACTGCCTCCTCAATGGAATTAGTATAAATCGTGAATTCCTTCTCAAAATCCGACTTCACCAAAACCAGTGCGTAGTTGATTTCTTTCTTTATCCCTTCAAAAGCATTTCCAACCTCATCAGTCCAGGAAAAAGAATGGTCCTTCTTAAGAATATTATGGATTGGCATGACCATCACTGCAAAATCTTGAACAAACCTATGAACAAAGTTAATAACTCCCATAAAGGCTTGAACTTATTTCTTAGAAGTAGGAGCAGGAAGGTTAAGGATAGGATCGACAATGTGTCCATGGATCTTGCCTTCGGTAACACCAAAAATGGACTTGGAAGGGTTTAGGGAAATACCAAATTTCCTACATCGCATGAGAAATTTTCTCAGATGGCCAAAATGATCTGATTGGATTTTAGAGTAAACTGTTAAGTCATCAAGGTAGATTTGAATGATCTTATCGATCAAATCATCAAAATCTAATTGCATATCTCTTTGAAAAGTGGAACCTGCATTAGATAAACCAAACGACATACGTTCATAAGCAAAGCTACCCTAATGAGTAATAAAGTTGGTTTTATATTTATCTGTCCTCTTTACCTTGATTTGATTGTAACCAAAAAACCTGTCAAGTAAGGACATCATTCGGGACCCTGAGACTTGCTGAAAAATAATTTCCATGTTGGGAAGAGGGAAGTGGTCCTTTATACTAGCTCGATTTAATGCACGGAAATCAACGCATAATCTAATCTGACCATTTGTTTTCTAAACAGGGACTAGATTTGAGACCCATTCAGAATACTTGACTAGAAAGATAGTTCCATCCTTCAAAAGTTTTTGCAACTCCTTTAGAATGGTTTCTTCTAGTGCAGGGTTGATAGGTCTTTGTTTCTACCTAACTGGTTTTATGCCTTCTTGAATGGGGATGGAATTCTCTATAAGTCTAGGATCAAAACCATGAAGATCCTCATAAGACCAAGCAAAAACGTCTTGAAATTCACCAAGCAACTTGGAAAACTTATCCTTCTCTTCATATGAACATTTGTCACCTATTTTCATGTTCTTTTGAGTCTCGGGTGTCCCAATGTTCAAGGAGATGGTCTCACCCACCTTCCTTTTTAACTCTTCTTCTTTTTGTTTTTCCTTGTTGCCTAGATCACTCAAAGAAAATTAACTTTCTAGAGGAGTCAAGCCTTTAGGAATCTTGTTATCTTCCATGGATATAATTTCCTTAGGCTTAGAAGGTTCATTTTGGATAAAAGCACAAATTATCTCGTCGTTGGGGAAGACCCGCCAAGATTCTACATTGTCGGGAAGATGTGGACGATATATGGATTGAGAGGTACAATCAGGTCTATGTGGTAGAAGTTGTCGAGTAGGAGAAGCTGTTACAGGTATGAACTAACTGAGAGGGGGGGGGTGAATCAGTTAGTGTAGATTATTAACCATTTACTCTCATTTTTAACTTTGAATCATTAATCTTAGTGGCAGTGAGTCT
>JZKD02S2047157.1:96398-108668 GCA_000966675.3 Picea glauca | reverse complement strand
TGTTCCAGCATTCTTGTGCGTGTTGACATCCTTGACTGCTCCATAACCGATTGCCATCAATGACAACCTTAACCATCTGCGTCAGTCTTCTGTTATAGCCATATCTCCAACAGAAGCTACAAAAACAACTAATCAATCAACCATTGAGTTTAGTTCACTTTTTACATGAGTGATATTGAAAGAAAATAGGTTCTAGATAAGAGCCCAAACAATTTGGGTGTATCATTTCATCAAATTGTTGCTAGGGGAAAAAATACTACATACAAGGTTAACAATAGGCTCGGAATCCCCAAAAACCGATAGGTGACTGCAACCAAGATTATATGCATTTTCAATGCCTAATAGTAGGGATTCAAATTCGGTGATGTTGTTTGTGCAAGCAAACTCCAAACTATAAGAAACGTTATGGATTTTCCCTACGCGAGAAATTAATACAACATTAGCTCCATTTCCCTCATTAGACTATGAACCATCAAAGTGCATGTGCCACATACCATATTCTAAATTGATTTGTTCCAAAGGAATAGTATCCTCCTCAACAAAGATGGAGTATACTCTGAGGTCCTCTTCGAGATATTTTACATTAGGTTGTGGGACACTCTCGATATAAGGGGATATCATTCCTTCTCTAAGAACTATAATGTTTTTTTCATTCCACGAAACGAATAAATGTGTTCCGTCGAGTGAGAGGTATCCACCTGTTAAGGATTGCCAATCTCTTCCCAAAATAATTGAGTAATTTCTTACAGGCATATCAATTACCTGAATGATGAGGGTTGTCCTTATTTCGGGGTGGGTGCACAAAACTAAGGTCACATATTTAATCTCACTTATGGTCTTTTGTTGTAGATTATTATAGGAGAGCATGTTCTTGGCGTTTTCACCTATACAAAACAAGCCTAGCTCTTCCATAATAATCTTTGACATCACACTAGGGCCCAAACCACCATCGATGAGGCAACAATGGGCAATTTTATCCATAATTTTTACATAAATATAAAAAGGGGGATTTTTTATAGGATATCTAAAGCTATGTACACCTATTTTATTTACAGAAGGATCCTCTTTAGTTACCTCCTAGAAAAGATTGGCTACAACATAATCTCTTCCTTCCATGAATCATTCCAGTCTGTTGTTTAGGGATGACAACCATGTCTAGGAGGGTTGCATCTACCTTAATTTTGGACAATTGATTCAGGATATTGTAGTTGGAAAAGGGGAGAGAGGGAGTGATCCCTTAACCTTCAGGAATTTTAGGAACCTAGGGAACGATAGCGGTTGAGGATGAACTTGGGCTAGAAGAAATGTGAGGAGGGTCAAATTTTCCTTTTTGGGAATAGGCTTTGTTTCTGGTATTGATAACCGTGACATCTTCTGGCTCGGCAAAATATAGAAAAACAATAGTGGCTTCTGGTCTTTTACCACAGATATTGTCTCTGGTACTCTTCCTTACTTCACACATGGTTTCTTCATGGTGTTCCTTACAAAAGTTACACCAACACCCAGGCAGGAAAGCCTTGGGCTGAAAATGTTTTTCAACCAGATTTCTAAAAGAAGGTGCAAAAGAGGATGAAGCTCCAGGGGTGGGAGAGGAGATAGTACCCTTTCCGCTCAAATGCTATCATACGATTGTTCATATATTATATTATTTGTAAGAGAGTAGACATGTATGTCTGTCTAACTGATTCTTCCTGGGGTAGACCAGTTCGTTCAAGTTCTTCTTCATACTTTGAAAAAGTGTGTAGAGAAAAACCAATATTATCAATGGCTTTTTCTTCAAGCCTATGATGGTAAGGAGGAGGAAATGCACTGTAGTAATGCATGAAGGCATCTTGTTTCTAAGGATGGATAAGTTTGGGGATTTGATTATACAGCTTGGTGAAATGTAAGTTGAAAGACTTGATGGTCTCACCATCTTTGTAAGTGACATTATTGTACTCCCTTAACTTCTCAGCGGGGCTTTTGGATTGCCCATAAGTGGATCTGAACCAGTAGATTAATTCCTCCCAAGTGGATAAAATCCTAGGAGGAAGGTCAAAAAAGTCGGCCGTAGCCTTCCCTTCCAAGGAATTGATGAATAGGCACATGCAAGTGTCGTTTTCGTTGGCCCCCATGTTATGACAAGCATTAGAAAATGTCACTAGGTGTTCATTGGTACTGACAGTGTTATTTCATGAAAACATAGGAAAATTCTCCTTAAACTTAGTAAGTGGGTGAGTAGTAGGTGCTAGGTTAAGAGGAGAGGACACATGCCATGGTGTGGTTGTGGCATCTTCTTTGAACTGAAAAATCCCATACCTTTTAATGACTTTGGTTGGGTTTGTAGTAGATTGGACAAGGACATGGTGGTTTTACAAGCTACTAATCACTGATGACGATGAATATTGGGAAGATGGAGTACTTCCAGTGCCACCATAGCCACCACTAGATGCCATATTGTGGATGATAGGCGAGGAAAAGAAAGACGAGCTAGATGAATCAGATAAATTTCTCCTTAGAGAACTTTGTTGGGTAGATAACACAACATTTCTTCTTCCTATTTCAGCAATAGGATTGATTTCAGGTGACAAGCCTCTTCTTCTTCTAGAAGAAAGAGAATCTAAGGACATGAAAGAAAGGCCAAAACTAAAGGAACAAAAGGTTAATGTTGATTTCTAGGTTGTCTATGCCTAGCTTCCATTTTTTCTTGAATACTAATATCTCTTTCAATTGCTGCCCAAGAATAGTTAAGCTCAACACGGGTTCTAGAAGTGTCTAAAATAGTATGAAACAGGTTCAAAGAAATGTTGGTATGCTCTTGGATACCGGGCTCAAGATTGGGATGTTTTGCAACAGGAACAATCATGAATATAAAAACATACAAGGAATCAAAATCAGAAAAAGAAAGATGTATCGATGAAAATCGAGTATAAAATTTAACCAGAGAGATATCAAAGATTTCCCCAGTACGGTCACCAAATAAATGTTTAGGAAAAGATATGAATTGATCTTTCTCAAGCATTTTCAGAATTTACTTGGCTAAATCAAAGTAGACGGGGATATCACCCTATGTTTATACCAACAAAATAACATCCTAACATCACAAGTATTAATTACGAGTGCTTAGGCTAGTCTTTTATCAACAAAACGTTTTCTACAATTTCAATTTTTATGTAATTTTACAGAATATATTAGTTGCTGAAATAAACGTAAGAACATAATTAAAGACACCAAGATGATAATCAAGATATATGAGATATAAATAAGTCCTTTATTTCATTCCAATTCACCAAATATGCATTGTCTTTACAAAACTTCACACAAAAATCTTTGACCAAAGTCAAAATTAGAAATCCTAGATGGATCATACAAAAGGACCTTTGACAAAAAACCAAAAATGAACTCTAAAAGTTGGATCAGCTTGCCACAGATTGCTTCCCACGCGACTCTGCACAATAGCCTTTACCAGTCATGAAAATTAATTCATAAACAAACCACTCTACACAGAATATCAAAGATAGATCAACACCGCTGAAGAACAAGTGTCTGAATGATTTGATTCAACCCTGAATGTTGTTGTCTACAATAAGACCCTGCTATCACAAAACAGAATTAGGCTATGACGAATATATGAATGAATGAAATCTGAACTATCTCAACATGAACTCAAAGAACAAACCTTAGCATGCTTTGTACTTCTATTCCTCTCCTTGTTCCTCCCTTTCCTCTTGCCTTTTACAAGTTAGAATTGGTTGAAGTATTTAAACCAATTCATTAGTTAATTTAATTAAAAGACTCAACCAACTTTAGTTAGGGGGACAAGTAATAATTATAATAAGGGTCATAATAAATAATAACTAGTACGTGGGACCCCTTGTGACTCCCTTTAGTTCATAACCATCATAACTATCATAACATAATCCATTAGTTAGGCAAACACACCTCCTTGTGCCTCCCATAGACATATTTACTTTTGGCAATTTTAGCTCATGAAAATCAAAATTATTTCAAAAACAATACTCATATATCTAAAATAAAACATGCTGTCCAAAATCCCTGAAGTCAATCTGTCATTGTGGGGCTTGGAAAGGAGACCCTTCAGGCCTAGGTCAAACTATTTCCTGCCCAATCCAATCAAAAAATCTTGCATTAAACTTTTGTCCAAGCTCTTCCAAAATAGAGTCAAAATGTATAGAGAACCTGGGCCTTCTTGGGCCTTGGTTTCAGTTACCTCTACCTCTGTTTCCTTGGCCATGGCTCCCTCAACTGAAAAACTCATCCTGCATGTGTAATCGATTAGCAAATAATCTTTTAAATAACCATGCATGACGACTCTTTTAAAAATATGAAAAAGATTTGGCTCAGAATGTATCAGGCTCATGCAATCCAATCCATATAAATTGTTCTAACGTTAATCAATGAGCAGGGGGGTGAAACAGTGTTATAGGATACGTGAGGGGTTTGTATTGAGCGAAAAAATGTTATAATGAAAGGGGAGAAAAAAATGGTCACTACTCAATGATAACAACAATAAATTATAAATCAACTAAATAACCTTACTACAATACACTCAAAACACTGCCACTTCATCCATCTATCACATAAATTCTCTTGGCTATAATCAATATCAAAACAGGTAGTGAACAAAATGAATATGGGATATGCGAGGGGGTTGTAATTAGTGTAAAATGAGATAATGAGGGGAAAAAACGTTTATTGCTCATGAGATTAATCAAGAAATCCATGACATATTTTGTAGTAAGAAAAATATGCATCAACCAACAATCAAATGACTGAGTAAAATTCTTGTGTATTTTCCTAATTTCACTATCCATTAATATCCCACAGCCATTTCAAAATAGAAGTAATTCACCCAATCTGTAAGAGGTTATGTTTCCTTTATCACACAGTATGTACTCTATAACAGTCAAGAAGTAGCACTCATTCCCAATATGTTATTATTAACATCCATCACTGCCATACACTTCCCAAATCCACATCTATATTTCAAAGTAGTGTTTCCAAAAATAACAATGAAGTTGAAGGATCAAATCTTGTCACTGAGAGGGGGGGGGAGGGGGGTGGGGTGGGGGTGAATCAGTGACACAAAAATTATATCAATTTTTCATTTATTAATGCAAACAGAATTTTAGGACAACATTTTATCATGGAACCCAATTGGGAAAACCACAAACTTTTTTCTATTAACTACAAAAATTGTTTTACATGTTACATAGAAGGAAGATGTACTTCCTCTTTGATCGACACTGACTGATCAGGATGCACCCACACCCTAGTTTATTAGCACCAATTGGTAGGATGCTATGAACCCATGTTTAGTCAGTTACAACTAACAAGGAAGCACCAACTCCCTTTGCAGACACCAACCTACCCTTGCACCACCCAACCACCCTTAATTCATAGGTATTAGCTTTTCTTCCTGGAATCTGATTCAACTTTTGATATTCTGATTTGTACTGCAGAGACACTTTTTCTCAACACTCTTCCATGATTATATACTCTTAAAATGGTGTGAGTGTGACATAGTTGTGTCCCTTCATTTCAATCATCACACCTCTTCGATTAATTAATCTTAGTTGCCATTTATTTATTTTATCGTGAAGTTTTTTCATAAATTGATCACAGTCATGGATCAATTTAATCCTTTATACTCGATCCCAAATATTTGTTATTTTCACAGAGACCAAATTCTATGGAGGCACTTCCCTCAATCCATTTCATATGACCAAGCATTACAGAGCCACGGGCTTACCAAATATAGCGACGCATAATAGTTTCCTTTTTAAACTCTTATATCATATGACCATCGGCGGTAACCAGATGCTAATCCAAACCAGTGCTTGAGAGATTTATTAAATCAATGGTTATGGTTCGATCTTCTGATGGGATGAACAACTAACGCAATTTTGACACTTTTCCCTTCGGGTCTTCGTGACTTCCAACATTTCAAAACTCCCGAATACGATATCGCTAAACTGATCGGACAGTTAATGTTTTTGCAGAGAGAGATCAACGCTTAACTTTAAACCTTACACTCATCCTTTTACTTCTAAATATGATGTCTATGACTTAATCAAGCATTGATATGGATGGCCACCATTTACTCCAGGTCTGCAGACTACAGAGATATCAAATCTCAAACTCCTTCTTTCCTCTATACATTATTCTTCCGGAGCTGACAGACAGCTGACGCGTGTCCCTTTCTTGATCAATGGTTGAGACTAATGTTGAAGCAATGTTTTAGATCGGATGACTTATGTCTGTTTCAGGACTTCGACGTTTGGGACTTCGACGTTTTCGAATAAACGTTGCTACATTTTCCTCCGGAGTGATCACCTACTGTGTGAGTCATCAATGATGGAGACTGCTTGTTGTCAGTTAACGTTTCCACTTACACTATCCTTCCACTTAGTAGATCGACGATCGAGGATTCTTGCGAAGTGATCTTTTAGATCAAATGCCCTGTGTCCACTTTGTGTCTTTGGCATTTGAGACTTCAGGCCATTGGGAAAATGCAATGGTAAAAACTCCTGAAGTGATGTAACTGCTTATGTCACTTGATGACATGTCACGAGCTAAGTAGCTTCCACGTGTCACTTGGATTTGTAATTTTAATGTACCTAAAATGTCCAATCAACTTGACACTTGTTAGTGTCTCATTGTGCCATGTGTCAATGCTGACGTAGTCTTTCTGACATGGATCCTCATGTGTCACATCCTCTTTTCCTGGATCTAACAGTTATCCTAACTCCCAGTGTATTCTTAGATCGATGACTGAGAGAAACTTCGAGTCTTCATCCTTGAAGACTTCATAACTTTTGACATTTGAAACTCCCGAAGAAATTCTGCCAAAGAGACACAACTCACTTACGTCATTTGTTGACATGGCATGAGTCAATTTCCTCTTAACATTTGTCATATTATGATTATGCCATGTGTACTTGTTGACATGGTCTTCCACGTGTCCTTGCTGATGAGGTTTGTTGACGTGGATCTCCCACACGTCCTTGCTGACGAGGTTCACTGACATGGATCTCCCATGTGTCCTTGATGACATGGTATATTGACCAACAGTCCCGATCCAACGATCCTCATTCATCCTCCAAAGCCAACAATCCTTATTTACTTTGGATTTTCGGGCTCCGGGTATTTCAAATATCAAACTTATGAAGCGTAAGTTCCTTACATATTTTAGACCCGTTGTGAAGGATGTTCGTTCGATCAGGATCTAGGATCCATGACACGATCCATCTGCGATGCATCTCTTGTATCTTATCATGTTCTTCCACTTTAACACAATTCGATGGTTGACGGGTATCAGATTTAACTCGACAGTTGATGGGTATTTGGCTAATCCAAATATCAACCTTTTATCCTCGCTTATCCTATCCTTCCACATTGATATGATCCAACGGATATGGATATTCTAACTTTGATCAGATGGATGTTGATCTTACGCTTTTCCTTCCGAGTTTTGATCTTGATACTATTCTATTCTCATGTTCTCTCCTCCTACTGAGCTTGTGCTATCCATGTTTTCACACTGTATTACATCTTCTGCTGACTGATATAATGTTGACATCAATGACAACACATGAATGAAATTTTTTCCAACAATCTCCCCCTTAGTCATTGAGGGAAACACACCAACTTCATACACAATCTCCCCCTGTGGTGATGCTTCTGTCCTTTGAAGTTTCTCTCCCCCTTTGGAATCAATGGAAAAGGGTTTCTTCTCATTTGATCTGTTTGTATAAACATTCCTTTTTTTTTCTTTTATTATTATTATTATTATTTTTATATTTTGACACCTGGTATTTCCTTATTCAATCACACTTTTCCTGTCATAATCGAGTGACTCCTTCTGACGTTGATTTCAATCTCCCCCTAAATAGGTGTCAACTAATGCATTATTTTCTTGAGATATTTAGGTAGGAAGAAGGATTACTCCCAATGTTTTCCTGAGATATTCAAATACATCTCTGCTTAAGGGTTTTGTAAAAATATTTGCCACATGTTCTTGTGTTGGAACATATTCCAATTTAATGTTCTTGTTTTCAGCCTGATCTCTTAGATAGTGGTACTTTATGGGAAAGTGTTTCGATTTTGAGTGTTGTACAAGACTCTTAGAGAGACTTATCACGCTTGTCTTATCACAGTGGATAGTTGTGGATTCTTCAAATACTATTTTGATGTCTTGTAGAGTTTGTTTCATCCATTCCACTTGTGTGCAACATTATGTTGCAGCAATATACTCAGCTTCAGTGCTAGACAGAGAAATTGAGGATTGTTTCTTGCTTATCCAAGCAACCAATGATTCTCCCAAAAAGAATGCTCCTCCACTCGTACTTTTTCTGTCATATATACTTCTTTCCCAATCAGCATCTGAATAGGATTTTAATGTGAATGAGTCCTTGCTAGGGTACCACAAACCAAGATCTATGGTTCCTTTCAAATATCTAAAGATTATTTTTATATCTTGAACATGCCTCTCCTTTGGTTCTACTTGGAATCTATCCACCATCCCAACAACTTGCTTGACATCAGGTCTAGAAGTTGTTACATAGAGAGAACTACCATTCATTGATCTGTAGTTTTTTGGATCTACAGCTTTGGACTCATCATCCTTGCTTAGTTTGTATTCAACTTTCATAGGTGTACTAATAGGTTTTCAATCCTCTAAATGGAATCTCTTAAGCATATCCTTAACATATTTAGACTGATGGATAAAGACTTCCTTTTTGGACTGTATTATTTGTAATCCAAGGAAGAAATTTAGTTCGTAAAGCAAAGACATTTCAAATTCTTGTTGCATCATCTTAGAAAAGTCCTTACTCATTTTTATATTATCACTACCAAATATAATATCATCAACATACACTCCCACAATGATCAAGTTATTACCGTCAATTTTGCAATAAATATTTTTGTATGTTGATCCCCTTTTGAGGCCTTGTTTTTGTAAATAAGAGTCTAGCCTTACATACCATGCTCTGGGTGCTTGTTTTAGTCCATAGAGTTCTTTATTTAAGTTTAAAACATAATATCCTTTATTGGTTAATTGGAACCCTTATGGTTGCTCAATATAGACTTCCTCTTCTAAATTTCCATTGAGAAATGTTGATTTGACATCCATTTGGTACACTTTAAATTTTTTGTAGCTGGAGAAAGCTAAGAACATCCTAATTGCCTCTAATCTGGCCACAGGTGAAAATGTTTATTCATAGTATACTCCTCCAACCTGAGCATACCCTTTTCATACTAATCTGGCTTTGTTCTTGAATACTTGCCCATCTTCATTCATTTTATTTTTATATACCCATTTAGTTCCAATGACATTTTTATTTTTTGGTCTAGGAACTAGTTCCCAAGTTTGTTTTTTTTCGATTTGGTCCAATTATTCATTCATAGCTTTGATCCAATTCACATATTTACATGCCTCTTTGATTTATATAGGCTCAACATGTGACAACAATGCTATTTCTATTTGATACAGTAGTTGTCTTCTTGTGTGCACTCCATCATTCATATCTCCAATAATCAGTTTTTCGGAATGATTCTTTTGAATAATTCTTGAGGTTGTCTTTGTATCTCTTCTTGGGAATTCTTCTCTTATATATCCATCTTGACTATCTTCTTCGCTTTCACTAGTATCCATATCATCTTCTTCCCTTTGTTTTTCATTCTCTTCTACTTCTTCTAGTTGTGTGCTAAATGTCTCATCATCATCATCATCTTTATTTTTAGATATGGTCTCTTGATTTTTTATACTTATCATTTTTAGGTCATCTACCTTGACATTTTAACTTTCAAAAATATTATGTGATATAATATTGTAGCATATGTATGCCTTCTTGTTTGAAGCATATCCAATAAAAATACCTTCATCATATCTGGCATCAAATTTTCCAAGACTCTCATCTAGTCTTTTGATGCAAGATACCAGATATAATAAATATGCAAAACAGAAATAAAATGCTAGAAATGGAAAAATAATAGTAATATATCTAGCATAATCTCCACAATAACACATAAATGATATAAGAACAACAACATAAATAGCACTTTGATTCAGAAAGCAATGTTCACAGGCCTCTTCAAGGGGGAAACCTCCAATTGAGTAGCTCTCTGTTACAATAATCTCCAAGCTAGGTTTTTCATACCCTCAACCCTTATTCATACTAAATATGTCTATCAAGAGAAGCATCTAGAGGAAGATCCTTCTAGAAGCGGAAGCTTCTATTAGGTCTTCTTGCATCCTCCTTATTCTATTTTATTGAAAGGCATTATTAATATTGACCTTTATTACATCCGAATATATTAATCTACCTATGTGCGGGTTAGGACCCTAACATGTCTTCCCCCTTAAAAACAACCTTGTCCTCAAGGCTTGAGATGAGGAAACTGCTGCAGAATGGTAGTCGGTTCCCAAGTGGCATCTGCTAGATTTGTATATTTCCACTAGACTAGCACTTCCTTGATGGTTATCTGATGCAGGCGATGCTCATGCTGGTCCAAAAATGCTTCTGGATGTAGCCAAATGGATCCTTCTTTAGCTAACTCGGGAAGTTTGGTTTGAATTTAGAACCTAGTTCCAATCACCTTCTTTAAGCATGAAACATGGAAAACTGGATGTAGCTTCAACTGACTGGGCAGAGCTAACTGATATGCAACTTGTCCCACATGCTTGAGAACTGTATAAGGACCATAAAATTTGGGCACTAGCTTCTGACAATGCTCGGCCTTGAGGGAAGTTTGCTTGTATGGTTGCAGTTGCATAAACACCTAATCCCCTTCTACAAATTGGCGTTCAGAGTGACCTTGATCTGCTTGTTGCTTCATGCGATTTTGTGCCATGACGAAGTTCTCTTTAAGGGTACGAAGAATATCCTCTCAAACTGATCTAAAATTGAAGAAGACTTGAAAAAGTTGAAATTATTTGCAATGTAAATGTTATGTGTTTAAAGCAAATGGATCAGTTTGCAACACATAGATTTAAAGAATTACTCATGCAATTTACACATAGACAACAACATAATGAATGAACATAAGCACATAAACACTGCAATTGGTAAAGGAGTTCACCGCTCTCATGGGCTACATCTCCTGGTCCAGCTTCCAATGGATCATTATTATTAATTTCTCAAAGTGCTCAAAAACATGTCTTACAATGCACAAACTAACAAATCGACTGCTCCAATGGCTTCAGAGCGTCCAAAAACCCCTGTCTGGGCTCTTTCAGCACCTCAATCGATCGAAAAATGAAGAAGTTAGGCCTCCTGGAAGTCTCCCTCTTCAAGCTTGTTGTCTCTGCATCTACAAATTGCACCCTTCTTGTTTGAACCTGACTCACACGCAATTTAAAGCGTATAAACCCAACACCGGGTGCAACCGCACCAACGGTACAAACCGTAGGATGGTTAAGGGCGTGCCAACCCCTAACCGCCTAGCACCTGGGTGTATGAGGTCATGGGACCGTGCGCTATGGTAAAAAGTGGTTAACGGTTACAAAACCGTGTAACTCCCTCCGCGCTCCAGGTCATGGGACTATGGCATAAAAACAAAGGAACATGGGCTATGAACGCTAACCGTTACAACTGTGTGCATATACATATATACCATGGCCATATGCAATGGCTATACGACCACGGGCCGGGGCTAAGCCCCGGCCCGACCCCCCGTCGTATTTTACATAGTTTTTAATTCAAATAAAATCAAACGTATATACATTACAATGTATAACCGGTGGTCTAATGGTTAGCGGAGGTTTTTGAAAGCTTTACATAGTGGGGGAGGTCCGGGGGTCGAACCCCATGGACTCCCATAATTTTACATACAACCAATTAGCCAATCCCAGGGTGCCACGTGGCAACCCACGATTGGGCCACGTGGCACCAAATCATTGCCCAAAAATCTGCCGCGTGTTGACATCTAATTCACCAGCTACCAACCAACAATCGCTTTCCATGTCATCACCTGACACGTCATCGTACGGTTTGTACGATGCTGCCACATCAGACCGTACGGACTGTACGGACTATACAGTCAGCATCAAATTTTTTGCCTGTTTGAATTGACGAACAGATCGCTATATCTCTCGCTCCTGACTTCCATTTGAGATGCAACGAGTTGCTTTGGGTTCGCAATGACGAGGCCTATGCTCTCGTCTGGTTTGAAGTGATTCCGAGCACTTTGAATTTTTGAGCAAAATTTGATCCCCTGATCACACCTCCCCATTGGGAAGATTTTGGACCTCCAAAAGACTATTTT
>JZKD02S2047157.1:73901-85578 GCA_000966675.3 Picea glauca | reverse complement strand
GCCTTATTCTATTTTATTGAAAGGCCTTATTAATATTGACCTTTATTACATCCGAATATATTAATCTACCTATGTGTGGGTTAGGACCCTAACATTTGATGTACCATTTACTTCCAAATATCTTGAAGTATTTCATTGATGGAGCTCCTCCAAACCATAGTTCATAAGGGGTATTATCACTATTAACCCTGAGCTGAACTCTGTTCAATATGTATATTGTTGTGCTTACAGCTTCCCTCCAATATCCATGTGACAATTTTTCTTCATTGAGCATAGTCCTTGCAACCTCCTGAACTATTATATTGTTTCTCTCAGCAATCTCGTTTTGCTGAGGTGTTATAGCAACAAAGAATTGTCTTTTTATTCCATGAGTTTCACATAAGACATGAAACCCTTTTGAGGTGAATTCACCACCATTGTCCAATCTAATACATTTGATTTTTGTCTCCTTTTAATTTTGAACAAGGGTTTTAAAGGATTTGAATTTGTTTAGTGGTTTTGATTTTTCTTTGAGAAAACATATCCAACCCATTCTAGTAAAGTCATCAATGAACAACATAAAATAAGACTATCCTTGCAAACTCTTGGTTCTCGTAGATCCACATAGGTCAGTGTGAACAAGCTCTAAAGGTTTAGAGGTTCTTTATTCTTTTGCGTTGAACCTTATTCTAGTTTTCTTCCCTAGTTGACAGTGTCTACACATAGTATTTGAGTGTTTTATGATTTTTGCAAGTTTATTACTACACCAAGGTTGTTGACTTTCACAATATTGTCAAAGTTAATATGCCCCAACCTTCTATGCCATAGCCAAATTTCATCTACTGATGTTATATGACACTCCTAGTTAAATTTTGCATCTAGTATATAAACATTTTCAAGAGTTCTGGGACAAATACCAACTAATTTTTCAGTGTCTTCTCTCCTAATCTCACATTTTTGGGAATCAAAGATGCAAAAGTGTCCCTAATCACAAGTTTGACTGACACTTAATAAACTAGGCTTCAATTTATCGACAAGTAGTATATTTCTAGCTTTGTCTTTTCCCAAGCTCACAATGCCTTTCCCAAGTATGTTACTTGAAGCATTATCACCAAATGCAACTTTACCTTTTTGTTTATTTAAGTCTAAAACCATGTCCTTGTTACCTGTCAGATGTTTTGAGCACCCACTGTCAACATACCATAGATCCTTTTTTTCTTGAGTTTTTAAAGCAATAAGACATTCCTTTTTTGATGCTTTTACTCTCCAAAGTTTCTTTTGCTCTCTAATGAACTTGGGTTGTTTTGAGACTTCCATTAATCTTAAATAAATGTCTTTATGTCCATGTTTATGACATTTGAAGAATTGTAAGTCCCTTCTTGTAGAGGTGAAAAGGATTTATAGGTTCTACTTTTAACTTGATTTTTTGCTTTTTTATCTTTAAGGATATAGTTCTTAACCTTCATATTTTTCTTTCTATATTCTCTACAATTTATAGCTTTGTGTACAAAATTAGAGCATGCAAAGAAATAACCAAGGAAAATGTGAGGATACTTGTTTTGGTATTGTATTTTCTTCCTTCCTGATGGGTGGAAATAATCTTTTGGAGTTCTGATCATTACTTATCTTCTCTTCATTTTTCTTCTTGAATGCACTGAGGAGAGAATATGCATAATATTTTGAGTAAACATGAATTTACTTCTAAGAATAACCTATTCCATTTTTATTACATGAATCCCTTTGCATGGTAATAATCTTATCTAATATTTTAGAGCTATTTTTAGATTTTGTTATAATGATTTTTGCATCCAGTTCCTTTTTTAGATGAACTATTTCTGCCTCCATTCTTTCAACAATTATTTGTTTTTCCTTAAGATATTTTTCCAGACTTTCTTCAATCTTATTTGCTTCTAATATTTGTTTTTTCAGATTGCTCATAATTTTTTCCATCTCCTTTTCTTCTTGTTCATATTTTTCGTTTTGTTCAACTATAAAACTTTTCAACTGTCTATATCTGGTTTTGTATTTTCTTAATTCATCCAAAGCACTGGGAAGTTCTTCCTCCATATTAACTTATGCTTCATCTTCTAACTCCTTCTCATGTTTAATTTTTTCTATCTCATTATATTCTTCAATACCTAAGAAAATAACTTCATCATCATCAGATTCATCATTGTCACTAGACTCTGATGAGTTGTTGTTTTCTACTTTTGAGTAGAAATTATTTTTCCCTTTGTAGAACGTTTTCTTGTAGTTGGGTTTTTCCTTCTTCTGGTATTGTTTGGTTTTATTTTCTTTCTCTTCAAGGTCGTCCTTGGTATAGGGACACTTGGATGAAAAATGACCAACTTTTCCATAGTTAAAACATTTGAAAGGAAGCTTGCCTTTGTACTTTCCTGATCCTTTCTGAAGTTTTCTAATGAAATTGACTTCTTCCACATCAGATTCTTCATGATGGGACGATTGAATTTTTTTCTTCTGATTTATCTTTGTCTTAGATGCTTTGAAAAATGTTTCTTCTTTTGCTAATTTATCATTTCCTGTTCTCATTTCATATGCTGTAAAAATTCGATGGAGTTGATCAATGGTTAGTGTGCTTAGATCGGATCTATCTTCAATTGAAGAAATATTTGCATCATATCTCATAGGTAATGACAATAGTAATTTTTTCACAATGGGTTTATCTGTAACTTCTTCTCCTACCTCTCTAATTGATTTAACCACTTCATCCACCCTATGAAAGTAATCAACAATATTTTCTTCTTCTTTCATTTTCAAATTTTCAAATTGAGTTCTATAGGTCTGTAGCTTGGCTTCCTTGACTTTGTCATCTCCTTCATATACAACCTCCAATTTGTCCCATATTTATTTGGCTTATTTGCAGTGCATAAATTTCACACATATAGAATTAGTCAACCCCGTTGGAATTCCATTAACTTCTTTTGAGTTGTCATTACAAATTTTCTTTCCTCCGCAGTCTTTGGGTGGAGTAGTTGGTGCAATGTAACCATCTACAACAGATTGACAGATATCAAAACCAAGAGCCAACATGAAGTTTTTCATTCTTATTTTCCACAGAGCATAACCTCCTCCATTGAACATTGGTTCTTTGTTGTTAGACATTCCCTCTTGTTGATCCATCTTCAGGATATACCTTCAAGTTTTTTAGACTGTGCTGAAGGATGCTTCTTTGATACCAATTGAAGGATCATATCCTGTCATTGAGAGGGGGGGGGGTGAATTAACGACACACCAATTATATTAATTTTTCATTTATTAATGCAAACATAATTTTAACACAGTATTTTATCGTGGAACCCAATTGGGAAAACCACAAACTCTTTTCGATTAACTACAAAAATTGTTTTACATGTTACATAGAAGGAAGATGTACTTCCTCTTTGATCAACACTGACTGATCAGGATGCACCCACACCCTAGTTTACCAGCACCAACTGGTAGGAGGCTACGACCCCCTGTTTAGTCAGCTACAACTGAAAAGGAAGCACCAACTCCCTTTGCAGGCACAAACCTACCCTCGCACCACCCAACCACCCTTAATTAATAGGTATTAGATTTTCTTCCTAGAATCTTCTTTAGCTTTTGATCTTCTGATTTGTACTGTAGAGACACTTTCTTATCAACACTCTTCCATGATTATATACTCTTCAAACGGTGTGAGTGTGACACAAATGTGTCCCTTCATTTCGACCATCACACCTCTTCGATTAATGAATCTTAATTACCATTTATTTATTTTATCGTGAAGGTTTTTCATAAATTGATCAAAGTCATGGATCAATTTAATCCTTTATACTTGATCCTGAATCTTTTTTATTTTCAAAGAGACCAAATTCTACAGAGGCGCTTCCTTCAAGAAATTTCATATGACTGAGCATTACAAAGCCACGGGATTACCGAATATAGTGACATATAACAATTTCCTTTTAAAACTCTTATATCATATGACCATCGGTGGTAACTAGATGCAAATCCAAACGAGTGCTTGAGAGATTTATTAAATCAATGGTTATGATTCGATCTTCCGATAGGATGAACGACTAACATAATTTTGATACTTTTCCCTTCATGTCTTCTTAACTTCCAACATTTCAAAACTCTTGAATACACTATCGTTGAACTGATCGGACGGTTAACATTTTTGTGGAGACAGATAAATGGCCAGCCTTAAACCTTACACTCATCCTTTTACAACTAAATTTGATGGCTATGACTTAATCAAGCATTGAGATGGATGACCACCATTTACTCTAGGTCTCCAGACTCCGAAGATATCAAATCTCAAACTCCTTCTTTCCTCTGTATGTTATTCTTCTTGAGCTGATAGACGACTGATGTGTGTCCTTTTATTGATCAATGGTTGAGAATACTCCGAATCAATATTTCAGATCATATGAATTATGTTTGTTTCGGGACTTTGGCGTTTGAGGCTTCAACATTTTCAAATAAACACTGCTACATTTTCCTCTGGAGTGATCACCTGCTATGTGAGTCATCAAGGATGGATACCTCTTGTTGTCGGTTAACGTTTCCACTTACACTATCCTTCCACTTAGTATATCGGCAGTCGAGGATGCTTGCGAAGTGATATTTTAGATTGGACACCCCGTGTCCACTGCGTGTCTCTGTCATTCAATATTTCAGGACATTTGGCAAATTAAATGGTAAAAAATCCCAAAGAAAAACTCTTGAAGTGACGTAACTTCGTATGTCACTTGATGATGTGTCACGGGATAAGTAGCTTCCACATGTCACTCAAATTTGTGATTTTCATGTACCTAAAATGCTGAATCAAATTGACAATTGTCAGTGTCTAATTGTGCCACATGTCAATGTTGACATAGTCTTGCTAACGTGGATCCTCATGTGTCACATGCTCTTCTCCTAGATCTAACAGTTATCCTAACTCCCAGTGCATTCTTAGATCAACGAATGAGAGAACATTTCGGTCTTCATCCTTCGAGACTTCATAACTTTTGACATTTGAAACTCCCAAAGAAATTATCCCAAAGTGATGCAACTCGCTTACGTCACATGTTGACATGGAAAGAGTCAATTTTCTCTTGACATTTGTCATCTTCTGATTATGCCATGTGTACTTGCTGATGTGGTCTTCCACACATCCTTGCTGACAATGTTTGTTGATGTGGATATCCCACATGTCCTTGCTGACGAGGTTCACTGACATGCATCTCCCACACGTCCTTGCTGATGTGGTCTATTGAACAACAGTCCTAATCCAGCGATCCGCGTTCGTCCTCCAAATCCAATGATCCTTATTTACTTCGTATTTTTAGGCTCCAGGTATTTCAAATGTCAAACTGACAGAGTGTAAGTTCCTCACATATTTTATACCTGTAGTGAAGGATGTTCATTTGATCAGGATCTAGGATTGACGACACAATTCGTTTGCAATGCATCTCTTGTATTGTATCCTGTCCTTCCACTTTAACACGATCTGACGGCTGATGGGTCTCAGATTTAATCTGATGGATAACATGTATTCGGCTAATCCTATCCTTTCCCACTTATCCTATCCTTCCACATTGAGATGATCCAATAGCTGTGGATATTCTAACATTGATCGGACGACTGCTAAGATTACGCCTTTCCTTATGAGTTTTGATCTTCATACTATTTTCTTCTCATGTTCTCTCCTCCTCCTGAGTTTGCACTATTGATATTTTCACACTATATGACATCTTTTGTTGACTGATATACTGTTGACATCAATGACAACACATGAATGACAATTTGTCCAATAGAAGTCACTATTTCTCTAATAGAGCCAATCAAGATCGGTAATGATATTTGTTCCCATACATATATGCAGTAAAATAATCAAGACCAAAATAACCAAAACCTTGCATGCCATGTCTAAAGTGATAATTTACTATACAACCAATAACCAACACTTTAACATAGGATATGCAAGGGAAAATTTCCAAGGAAATGTAACCATACCACTGTAAAACAAAACATCTCAATGTGACTTAAAAGCTGAGCCAAATATCCACCACGACTTTCATCAACAGTGATCAATCACAATAAATAATGCACTTAAAATTCAGTGGTTATTATAGAGCATAAAACAAATCATCCATATTCCACATGGTGCACAGCTGAGAGGATCCCACAGTGTAATATTTCCAGTAATCATGCAACAACATATGATCACGCCATAACTCAACATCATTTTGGATTATTTATTAAATCGAATGTGAGTGAACATGCCGCACATACTTCGGCTTATTCTACCCACAACAAAAAAAATGCAGTAGATATATCCAGTTCAACAATTTACTTTGCAAAAAATCATAAGAAAAAATACTAAGGACTGTACATTGACCAAAAATTCACCATTGTGGTAAAAATGAGCAACGAACCGAACAACCATGGTAACTGTGTATACCCACGCACCCAATCGAAATGGGCAGAGGCCCTTCCATTAAAACAACTGAGATCTTTTACACCGGGCTAGTAACTGTGGATTTTCAAGAGTGTAAATGCAATGTAAGGGTCATGCTATTATCACATAGGTGGTGATGAAAGCTATACCAACACTACCGTTATACGACCAACGGGTGAGCTTGTAGTCAAAGTAATAGACCACAAAAATCAGGAACAATTTAACAAGCTCGACAGACTCCTTATGTGGTTCCATTCTAGAGGGTTAAGGGTTTGCACAGTAGCCATCATAGGAGGGAAAGCACCAATCATAGCGAGACTTAAATTTTTAAAGGAATACGCCCAAAGAGGACTATGACGCTTGTGAATGAGAGACAGTTCTTGATAGGACCAAGAAAGAAAACATAGCTCTAGTCAAACTCAAGAATCACAAAGACAACCATATAGCCATGATCTAAAAAAAAAAAAACCTTTTAAGAAATGTGGTGGTAACCAAACTATCACCCAGGAAGACCACCAACTCCGATGAATTCAAACAATTATAAGCAGAACCGTTCATTTTCCATTCTAAACCAAAATTCCACATAGTTGCAGTACTCAGGACAAACACAAACCCACACAACTGAACCAAAAAATATTTTGTAACCAGAGTGAACTAAAGAATGGACAAAAGAGACATACTTGTTAATCGAAATCTTAAGATGAGAGGCGGTTGAGAGGTTTTACCCTGCCAAAAATCCGGAGTGCAATCACAACAACCATATCAAACAATAGTCCGACTACGGTGGAAACCAACTAGAAGGGTAAAGGTGATGTGCAGTAAATTCACGTCGCCTCCACCCATATCTTATTTACTCCATCGTACATGCCAACGAGCCCCCATTTAAACCATTAATCAACCAATGCATTGATAGCATCAACACATTTAAACCATAGCATGATCGAAGTTCCAAAATTCAATCATTTGCATTGTTACCTTGCCAAATGTACCACCCATGTTATAACTCAAATAAATCGCTTGACCACTATACAATAGAATCATCACCAATAGCATAATCAACATAAAAATTGCAAATCCATCACTTCCATGAGCCACCAAGGTTTATAACATATGCATATTAGCTATCGATTGCATCAACCAGTGCATTATCTCTTTGCCAAAATGTGCCACTAAAATTTCCACCATATGCATATATAAAAAAATGTAATTTAACAATTTTTCTTATAGCCATTTCCTTGTTGGCTAAGGTTTAACAAATATCTTGTGCATGTAGTATTTCATACTAGGTTCCTTTGTATTCGTTGTAATACTTTTCCTTCTTAAAACTGCCCTCCATGTGACTTTACTAATAAGGTTTGTTGTGTAGGTGTGAGAGAACAAATACCATATATGAATAGCAGGTTGTAGTATCATGAAGGGACAACATCTTAAAACTTAACTCATATCAATGACAACCATATTAACATCAACTATGTAAACTTCTGTATCACATCATAATAACATCAAAATGAACAGACCTTCTCCTAAATAATTCAAGGGGGTCCCACCTACTAGTATTATTTAGTTTTATAATAATAGCTTTAGCAACACTTTGCGGGTGGAACTACGTTGGCGTTTTCAATCGTCAACAAGAGGGTCTCTTTCCATCGAATTTAGCTCATTTATTCTGGAAATGGGACCTAGAGTCTTATGAGTACCTTGATTCTTGCATTCATTAGTGGCAGGTTATCTCGCCATCGACAATTGGGAATACATAAATGTCTCTTGATCAATGGATTGTTCAAGTGTTCGACACTGACTCCTTTATTCACACTTGTAAGAATGTACTCAGTGGCTTGATACCTACTTTCATTATTAGTAATTTTTCTCACATTTGTTAATGGTATACCTCAATGACTGATAATTAAATGATGTCTCATTGTGTTCAACCTTAACTCCTTTATTCACATGATGTAAACTTGCACCATTAGCGGATTGTGTAGAAGACTTGAAGACATCAGTATGTGGTCGCAGCTTTCCTGAGTTGTTTCTTCCTTTTCATTGGACCAACACCTATATGATTTCAGTAATCATGGGATATTAGATTGTACTCCATTGCATACATATATATTCAGATTGGTTTTGAGACTGGTTCTACTGGGCCTTGTTCGTGACTATGACAACATTTGGCATGTAACCACATTTTTATTTTCCTCTTCATCGGCATAGATAATTTTTTGGTTTCACATGGATATGCAGTGTAACTCAAATTGGTAGCCATGTATGCAAAGTCAATGCAGAATGTAATGAGAAACTAGTTCTTCCAACTAGTTCCCCATCACTCCACTTCTGGGTTGTTTATAATGTATTTCAGCCATCACAAATACTCCTCTGACCTTGTTGGATCATGTTTTCATTGATGCCAATGGTTTGATTGATTGATGTCACTGATTGATGTCAAGTGATTGATTGATGCCAAAGTATTGATTGATTGATTGATTGATGATTTATGTAATGTAATATGTATTGTCCTTGATGAAGATGGATCAATGAGTTGTCATTTATATGATGAATATGGATCAATGAGTTTCCATTGATACATGATGCATAGTTAATGTATATGATCCAGTTGTGGATTGATGCAAAGATGAATCATTATAGTCTTATCATGGTTGATAAGGTGCATAAATGGATGAACTCCAAAGTGGTCCCCTTATTGTGAAATCCCCCACGAGAAGATGCTTTGTCGATTGATTTATCCTAGAAGAATGGTTGGAGGAACCATGCTTGTATGTGGAATAATGAGATGAAGATAAATGAACTTGTTGGTGAAACTATCATATATGGATAGTTCTTTTCATGCCATTTATGGTGGTATGTGGAACGCCACATAACTCCTCACGGTTTGAGATTTACGGTCTTACGAAGTTGGAGGATCCTCACAAGTTGTCTTGAAGCCCCAAAAGGTCAAAGAAGTCAAAGTGCTTGAAAAGAAGAAATCATTATTTAAATGATAAAGTAAAGTCACAAAGTCAAGGTGGATTATTAAATAATAAAGAGAAGTGACAAAATCAAGAAATGATAAAGTAAGGTGACAAAATCAAGAAGGAATATTTAAATGATAAATTATTGGAGAACTTTCTATTTATGGAAAGTGGTTAACCCCAAAATAAGGAAAATAGGTTAAGTGACCTACAAATGGGTGAAGTGACCTAGAAATGGGTTAAGTGACCTAGAGGATGAAAGCATAAATAAGATAGCAATGGTCTCTTGCAAAACATCGTTTTGTGGATCAATGGAGAGCTTCTGCTGAGAATATCTTTTGTAGTATTGATGGAGAGATTATTGTGAGAGAATATTTGGTGTGGATCTCTTGAGCATGATTGAAGATACATTCTAACAGAGAGGAGATCAGGAGGATCTCATGGATTCATTGACGTTTCGGCAAGTCTGAGATCATGATGGAGAAATTCTCAAAATTATAGAAAAACCCTATTTTCTAGTGTGTACGCGGGTGGTCTGTGTATAGGGTGCGTATACGCAAGTTATCTGTGTACAACGTGTCTATAGTATGTGGGTTGTCTGTGTATAGTGAGCATACAGTGGATAAAATCATGGAGATTTTTGGTTGAGCTGATGACAAGTTGTTGAAGACTGAAGTGGGTTCCAGATATGCATTCTATGGGCTCAGATCTGTCACTGAGACACTGGCATGGTTACATTATTTTCTTGATGGATTCTATTGTTTGATGTGTTATGAATGCTTTGGGAATTATTGGTATGGTTATTGTTATGTGGTCTATGTTGGTTGATGGAATGAACAATACTATTGTGATTCAGTAGTGATATGATTGCTATGGTATCCTTGTTGATTATGCATGATTGATTTAGCATTCATATTGGTTGGTTGTGGAGCATGAGTAAGCTATTGGATAGCTTGGATGTGTGGTGAATGACTATGAGTCATATTTGACAGTGAGAGATAGAAGAGAATATGATTGTACGTTACAGAGGATTTGAGCATGTGATGAAAAGGATAAACCCTAATAGCTCAAAGGGTATATGCAGGTTGTAGTACTGCTTGGGCGCGTATACATGTGGGCTATAATACTGGTAGGGTGCATACATATGCCTGTTTCACTACCGACATGTTGCGTACCTATTTCATATTGATATCTATTGAGAATTGTTGCCTCATCGCAATTGGTGTTGAGGATGTAAGTTGAGTCTTTCATTATAGAGATGGTGCTCTTGTGGAGTTGTACTCTATTCTGTTGTTGCTGAAAAACCCCAAGGATTGTAGTCCATAATAAAAGAAAAATTGTATATACATCTTATGTTCTTTGTGTTCCTTATGATGATGACTCGTTGATGATATATTTCTAATATATGTTGTTGATATGTATTCACATCTAATTGGTTATAAATGACAACAATGAGTAATGTGTTAATGGTGATTGCTAACTAATGAGTTTTTGTGTAAGAGAGAAGTTTTGTAAAAAAATCCCCACACTCATTCACCCCCCTTTTAAGTGTGGTAGGTGTGTCCAACAATTGGTATCAGAGTGGGCCTTCACTACAAGCCTTAAAAAGATTTAAGGAGATCCATAGAAACACAAATGCATGATGAAATACCAATCCTTGATGAGGAAAACTATTCTACTTGGATAATAGAGATAAGAGTGTATTTGAAGACAATGGGAGCAACTATTTGGAAGGTGGCCATTGGTGGATCAGTTTCATTGAAAAACAAGTCAAAGTTTGCATCTCAAAGGGAAGGAAAGAAGAATGATGCATTAGCTCTTAAGACCATTCTTAGTGGAGTCTCAAGCCCTGTCAAAGAAAGTGTTATCACTCCAAGAAACTCCTTAGGGTTGTAGGCTAAGGATGCTTGGTAACTTAAGAAATCATGAATAATGAAAGTGTGGATCAATGGGATAACTGAGAATATCTAATGGGAAGAAAACTCACAATGCAATCGAATGAAACAATGTTTTTAGGAATCAATGAACAGACATAGTAATATCAAAAGGTACGGAGAAAACTGATCCAGATAATCAAGTACAACAGTGTGTAGGATCATACAAGCCAGAAAGAATTCCTTTAGTTCAAGTTCATGAGCTTAATAAGAAGGTGACAGTTCTTAGAACCTGAGCCAAATTGAAATAAAGTATAGAACATGAAATAGATGAAGAAATCTGTCATTAACAACAAAAGAAGACTGATTCTGTATTGAAAAATAAGTGTCTTAGTACAATAGCCAAAGAGTATCCAAAATTGAACCCCCTG
>JZKD02S2047157.1:0-35341 GCA_000966675.3 Picea glauca | reverse complement strand
AACATTTAGCTAGGCTAGTGCTTTGGAGTAGGAAGAGAGATACACTCTCCAAAAGCTCATAAACACACAATAGCATCTTGAGTTAGGGAGTGTTAAATTCCATTTGCAACGTATTTTCCTGGGATGCCCTTCTAATACAAGGGTCAAGCACTAGGTCGCATTGGTGTTGGCAGAGTTACTTACCCTGCTTTGTTGACATCGGTGTAGAGATTGCACGTATTACGGGGATCACTCCGAGGTATACCCACAATGATGAGTGGAAGCCTTTGAGTTAATTTCTAGATAGATACCCTGCCCTTGCATGTGGATCGTATTGACGACTGTTCCCCCAGGTTTTACTATTGTTTGTGGTGACCTTAGTGGCCTATCTCTCTAGGTTCTTACCCAAGGTGACTGTGAAGGGGAAAGTCTTTACGGTACCTGGAATTGACGTTGGCCAGACTCACTCGGGCTCCTTGGAGGGTATACCCACGTTTATGTGTGGGATATTGCACTAGGGTGTAAGTCCGTTAAGAAAGTCGTCAGCGTAACTTTTCCACCCTAGCCTCGCCCCTTCTCGTCTCGTTGTTGCGACGTTGGATTTCATCACAAACTAGTGGCTTCGAAATTAGAAGGTATTGTTTTCTTGGTGATCGCTTCCTATATTTTCTTTACTAGTGTGTGTTGTTTGTTTCTCGAAGTTGACCATAGGATTTTCTTTTCGGAGCTTGTGACTTGTTTACAATTTCTCCCCCACGTCGTTCACGTAGAATGCAAGGTTTATCTCCAAAACATCCAGACGTTTCACAACCCTTGCAGACATCAACACCTGAGGGTACCCCTGAAGTTTCCCCTCATCAGACTGAAGTCCCTGTGGTTACTCCACCACACGAGGAAACTAGTGACATTCCAGTTGTCACTACACCACCTCCACAGGTAGACCGAACTGATTCTCTAGAAGATTTTCGAATTACCAATACTAGAGAGGATTATTGAATTCGTCGCAATGAATGACCTTTTTTGCAATTAAATCCTTCTGAAGAAGCAGTTGTTACATCTTCTGAATCGACCGTTGGGCCTTCTTCCGGTGTAGTAGGCCAAGATCCTTTTTGGTCAGGTGAATTTCGACGAGTCCTTTTCGGTACTGACTCACCTCCGGTTTACGAAATCAACCCTCCAGTATCTCCTGAGACAAAGACTACAACTGTAGAAACCACTTACCATTTTGTGCTCCCTCCTGAGATGGCCCATCTCGCGAATACTACGAGTGTCCAAACCAAAATTCCTGCAACTACCCTTGCTCCTATCAATACCCAGTGAATGCCTGAAGCTAACCCAAATTTACCTCCTGGTTACCATGTGTTGAATTCTTTGTTGAATGCTTCTAATATGACACCTCCGCAAACCCCAGCTGGTTCTCCAGGTATTCCCGCTTTTATCCCAACACTCCCTCTATTTCCTTTTGGCAATCCTAATCCTAGTGGCACTATTCCGACTATTGCACCCAACTTGCAGATTCCCGTTGGTGGACAGGGTGGTACGGGTCCTTTTCCTTTTCCTTTTCCCGGACACAACACAGTTACTACACAACCTACGGTTGGCACACAGATCCTGGGGGAAACTATACCTACTATAGGGGGACCAACTTCACCTTTTGGACAAAACATACCTCCTGACTTGGCCCAGTATTGGAATCAACTTCTACGAAACTTTCCTCAAAATGATGGGGGGCAGCAAACTGTCCCTACTGTAGGCCAACCTTATCCGGGTATAACTAATCCTATTTGGGGTTCGGGTCAGACTACTCAACCTCAAGTCCCTACTCAAACTCAAGGTCACAATCCTTGGGGTTACTATCCTATCCAGCCACCACCGAATCAACCAGGGTCTTCCCTCTATGGGAAGAATGCATATGGTCCTACTGGTTTGCCGACAGGTTTTCCACCCCAAAGTCACCAGTACCCACAAGTGAATCGACAGTTGCCTTTTCTTGCTACCTTGGATTTGCCAGATTTGTCTAGGATTCTAAATGATCCTATTCGTCACTCTCCCCAATGGCCTGCTATTCCAGCTAAGCTTCCATTGGACATTCCGAAATTTGATGGCAAGGCGAGAGAGGACCCAAATAATCATGTAATAACTTTTCATTTGTGGTGTTTGTCCAACTCGCTAATGGAAGACTCCATTCGTCTACGTATTTTTCAATGAACCCTTACTGGTTCGGCTGCGAAGTGGTATATTGAATTGCCACGAGGTTTCTTTTCTAATTTCAACACCCTAGATATGGCTTTTCTCACACATTACTAGTTACCGATCCATTACGATACTAGGACGGAGATTCTGACCTCTTTCAAACAAACTAAAGGCACTCATATATCGGATCATATTCATGAGTGGCGAAGGAGACGATGTCTCATTAAAATTGAACTCCCTGATCAGTTACTGGCCAAATGGTTCACGAAATCCTTTGTGAACGAAATTGGTAAGGACATTGCTATGGGTGGTGTTGTTACAGAAGAGCATGCTATAAGTCACACTCAGTATCTTGATCTCGTTTATTCGCAAACAAGAACACTTTACAACCTGCTACCTGAACTACCTCATCCTGGTACTTCCATCACTTCAACTGCTCCAGCTGCTTCGCATGCAACTGATGGTGTGATTGGTACTACTCATACCCACTCACATTCCATTTCAAATACAACCCCTAAATCCAATTCTTCTAATGTTCAAAGTGCTCTGTCTCCTGCTCCTCCCATTGGTAAAACCTCTGAAGTGAACGTTGTTAAATCTACGTCGATCGGTAAAAATAAATCAAAGAAGGGGAGAGGCAAGAATAAGGAGAGTAAAAATAATAATCAAAATGAGCAAACTAAAACCTCTCCTGTTGAAGATCAGGATAAGCGCAAACCACGCTACCCTTGCCTTATCTGTGGTGACGATCACTACACAAAGGATTGTCCTAGACATGCTAAGGTTAATAAGTTCCTTCAAGGAACGCCCAAACCATCTATGCCGACAGTCTTGTCCCAACCCTTCCCATCTCAACAACAGGCCTCCTTGGTCATCCATGACCAACCATATACTTCTACGACATCATATGTTTTGATGTGCACTGGTGATTCTAAGAACAATGACGTTGCCATCGCAACTAGAGCCAAAGATTCTTCTCCTTCTAAGGGAAAGGTTGACGATTTACCTCCTGATTTGGTACAGCCCTGTCCACCGAATCCACCTACGAACGACCCTCTTCATCTCGAACGATCGAACCTTGATACAGTCCTACGACCCTCGAAAGGTGTCATTAATAAATCAACATTCAATCCTCATGCTCGTGTAGCCTAGAACTATAGCATTGTCGAAGATCTGGCCCAAGCGCCTTCAGCGATGGCTGCCCTTGAAGTCCTTCAGTCTTGTCCTGCGCAACGAAGGGCTCTGTTGAAAGCTATAGGTGGAATTGATCCTACCGATACGAATTTGATATTCTTTGACTTGGAAGACCATATTCCAAGGTTACCCCCACAGCTTGCGTTTCAGATGCAAGTTGTTGTCTCAGACAAGAACATCTACTGACCTATATTGGATGAGGGTGCCTCTACGTGTGTAATGTCTTTTACTTGTTGGAAAGCCATTGGCTCTCCTCCATTAACTGAATCAAAAAATACTTTGAAAGCCTTTAATGGCTCGGGTTTTAAGCCTTATGGTGTTCTTCTGTCGTTGCCCGTCACTTTAGAAGGTAAGACAGTCCAAGTTGAAGTGGAAGTTTTCAATGCTCCCCTAGATTATAATCTTCTTCTTGGTCGTAGCTGGGTAGATTCTATGCGTGTTGTTGTGTCAACACTTTTTCATGTAGTCCATTTTCCTCATCAAGGAAAATTCATTACGGTTGATCAACTTTCCTTCTTTAATTCCGATACTCGCACTGGCAACATGTCGTTTATAGCTAAAACCCCACCGGGGTACGAGAATGTTGGAGTCGGTCTTTTAAAAGACTCTTCGTTAATGGGTACTTTTCCCATACCACCACCACCTGATATTCTACGCCTGTCAGTTGCTTCCATTAATATGATCTTTTTTGTGCCTCATGAGCTTCCGATGTCTTTTGACCCTTGGATAGTCCCTGATCCAAGAGATCATGCTTGTTTCAAGGACATCATGCCGTTAAGTCGGGTTGAGTCTGCTTATCAAGACATCCAATCGACAACACCTTCTACATGCTCTCTTGAGGAGTTGTCTTCCGATCCTTTCCGTGTCGTCTTTCCCACTGATGAGATGATCATGTCTGTCATGGCTGACACACCTTGGGACGATGGGCATCATCGTTCCATACTGTTTCTGGAACAACACACTCTGGAAAACTACCAGCGGATTTCGACTCCGTCGACCGTTGTTGTCATATCGACCGTTCCTGGATCTACACGTGATGTGTTTGTGGAAGGGAACCTCAGTAATATTTCTCCCACGATACCCATTGATATTTCAATTAAACCTGGGATAGTTGAAAATGTTCATATTGGATCTTCGTGTTCTCCAGAGGAAATTGTCACCTATACTGCTTTGTTCAAGGAATTTTGTGATATCTTTGCCTGGAGTTATGAACAGATACCAGGTATCGACCCGGCTATTGTTGTGAATGAGATTAAAACGTATCCCGGAGCTAAACCATTCCGGCAGCGCCTCTGTCCTATCCATCCATGTAAAGCGACAGCTATCAAACTCAAAGTTGAAAAACTTCTTAAAGCCGGTTTTATTTATCCCGTGGATCTGACAGAATGGGTTTCCAACCCTGTACCGATTGATAAGAAAGGTGGTAGTATAAGTGTTTGTGTTGATTATCAAGATATTAACAAAGCCTGTCCGAAAGACAACTTTCCCACCCCTTTCGTTGACCAGATTGTCGATGACTGTGCCGGCAGTGAAATATTTTCTCTCATGGATGGATCCTCCGGCTATAATCAAATTAACATCGCTCCTGATGACCAACATAAAAATTCTTTTATCTGTCCTTGAGTTACTTTCACCTATATAAAACTTCCCTTCGGTATTAAGAACGCAAGTCTACGTTTCAGTGTGCTATGTCTTATGCGTATCACGATATAAATCATATTGTTCAACCTTATTTGGATGATTTGCCAACTCATTATTTACGCCGAGTCGATCACCCTAATCATCTCCAAGAAATTTTCATTTGTTGTAGATTCTATCGCATTCGTCTAAACCCTCATAAATGCGTCTTTTGCGTAGAGTCCGATCATCTTCTCGGTTTCATTGTTTCACGTCAAGGGATCCAGGTAGATCCTATTAAGGTTGAGGTGATTCTTAATCTCCCTCCTCCTTCTTCAGTGCACCAGTTACAAAGTTTGCAGGGGAAAGAAAACTTTCTTCGTTGTTTCATCCCTAATTACACTGAGATTACTCGTGGTTTTACACATCTTCTAAATAAAGGTTTAGAGTTTGTTTGGGATAAAGTTTCCGCCGACGCTTTCGAAACTTTAAAGTTGTCCCTCACAAAAGCTCCACTTCTTTTTCCTCCTGATTATAGTCGGGATTACTTTCTTTATCTTGCTACCTCTGAGTATACCATTGGCATGGTTTTAGTTCAAGAGGATGATAAGCATGATGAACATGTTATATATTACTTGAGTAGAAGTCTATCATCAATGGAAATCAAGTACCAACATGTTGAGAAATTGGCTTTGGCTGTTGTTCAAGCGGTTCAACGTTTTCGCCATTACATTCTCTCCAGGAAAACTACAGTGATTTCACATTGTAACCCCATGCAACATATATTGACACGTCAATTGTTGGGGGGAAAGTACTCCAAGTGGATTGTCATTCTCTAGAAGTTGGACTTGGAATTCGATCACGCCACGTCGAAGAAATCCTTAGTTTTTGCTGAGTTAATTTGTGATTTTCCCCACTCTGCCACGGAAAATGTAGCAGTCGATTCGTTACCCAACGAATCACTTTTCCTTATCAGTATTGATGATATTTGGTACAGAGATATCATTATATATATCCAAACCCAAACTTCTCGGCCTGCCTTGTCTAGTAATGAACGACGTCGCGTTCATTATCAAGCACGTCAATACATTATCCTTGGGGACACTCTTTACCGTTGGCGAATTGACTCTGTGTTTCGACGTTGTTTGACTTTTGACGAAGCTGAGAAATCTTTGAATGACTACCATTCTGGAGCATGTGGTGGTCATATGTCTGGGTATGCTACTGCCCAGAAGATATTGCGTGCAGGATATTTTTGGCCTTCCTTGTTCAATGACTGCATTACTGCTATTCAGAAGTGTCATGCCTGCCAGACCTATAATTAGAAGATTCGGTCACATCCTGCTCCCCTTCATCCTGTAGTCTCAGTAGGTCCTTTTGAAAAATGGGGCATTGATTTCATGACATGTCACCCTCACTCGGCTGGGGGGCATGGTTATATTATTGTAGCTGTTGATTATTTTACAAAGTGGGTCGAGGCAATGCCAACATTCGATAATACTGGAAAGACTGCAGTGTTATTTATTTTAAACCATGTCATCACTCGTTTTGGTGTTCCTCAGGCTATCGTTACCAATCATGGTAGTCATTTTAGAAATTATATGATGTCTAAACTTACGGAAAAGTTGGGTCTTCGTCATGATAGCTCAACACCTTATTATCCGCAGGCTAATGGCCAGGTCGAAGAAATCAATAAGGTTCTTATAACTATGATTCGACGAATGATAGGAATACATAAAATCGACTGGCACACAATGTTGTTTTCAGCGTTGTGGGCATATCGTACATCTATTAAATCTGCTACGGGATTTACACCCTTTCAATTAGTTTATGGCATGGAAGCCATTCTGCCAATAGAATGTGAAATACCTTCTTTGAAGCTAACTGCAGAACTCTTACCCAATACTTCTGCTGAAGAGGAACATCTATTGTATCTTATGCGATTAGACGAGACTCCCCATGATGCTACTCTTGTAATAGAAGCCCAGAAGAAACGTGTTAAGGCACAGTATGAAAAGCATGTCAAGCCTTGTGTCTTCTCTAAAGGAGATCTTGTTCTTCTATATGAACAATATAAAGATGTCCTTGGAGCTAGGAAATTTGAACCAATGTGGAGCAGCCCTTATATTGTTCGTAGAGTGTTGGAAAAGGAGCGTATGAGCTGGTTGATTATGATGGTATACCTTTGAGTGAACCCAGAAATGGGTTATACTTGAAGAAGTACCATGCATGAGTTATTTGTGAAAGAGTACTTGTATTTTTATGTATCATACTGTCTGTGTGTTACTTTAGTTTGTTTTTGACGTTATCTAGTCTCTGCCCTTACGTGACATTGTTTTTGATTGTCAGATGTCGGAGTATTCGCTACCTTATATTGGCTTCGTTGATGGTGCTAGTCGTAGTACTCGGAACCTAGCTTCCGCTGCCTGGGCCATCTATGCCCCAACAAACGAGCTTATATCTTTACGAGGTGTATGTCTTGGTCGAGCAACCAACAACATCACAGAGTATAGCGCTGTTATTGAGTTATTGGTGGATGCTATCTCTCTCAGAATTCGTCATTTGGTTGTGCGAATTGACTCGCAGCTTGTAGTACTATAGCTAAGTAATGTCTACTCTATTTGAAGTCCTACTTTATTAAGGGTATATTTGCAGATTCACCTCTTGGAATGACATTTTGATCACATTGAATATCAACATATTCCTAGATGTCTTAATACATTAACATATGCTTTAGCTAATTATGTATTGGACAGACATTTAAATCATTTATAAATCAAACACATTAAAATGTGCACAATGTAAAGTAAACCGGTAGAATCCGTGTATATATATAACGATCAAAAGAGTTTGTTTTTACAAAGTGTTTGTCCGAAGACCAAAATATCAAAAATTGAAGCTTATAGCTTCTACATAATGACGTCACGGATGACGTTCACGATAACACACTAAGGTCCTAGCAAATTTGCGGAGCAGTCGACCCATAGATGTGGAAACCCCCACAGTGTGATGCTGATCACGTCGTGGAACCTCTTCTAGAGTCATATCTGGAACGTCTGACATCAGACCCTCTAAATTTTGCTCCACCGTCAGATAATCCTCGGCATACTGTGGTACCACTAGTGTTGCCTCTCCTCGTCACTGGATAGGAGAACTGCCAGCAGGTCTATATGGTCCAACATCTATGTTATTAACAAGTATTTGATGTTAGTCTTCGGGTAAATCTATAAAACAAAAACATTTAAATATAATACAAAAATTTCAAAAACATTTAAAAAGAGAAAATTTTGTGTTTTTTCTTACTGAGGTCTCCCCACTGAGTGTCTTCAAGTAGTGCTAGATTCGGATCTCCTCGGAAATCCAACTTGACATATGCGTAGTCATAGACCATCAACATCTGGTTCCGCAACCAGTCAAAGAAAATATCGTCATATTTGACGATTGGTCCTGCCACATGCCGGTCCATGAGCCTACACCATCGTAACATCCTCGGATCTCTAGTACCTAGAAGATCCCACTTAGCCTGTAGTCTAAACAAAGGGAATCTCTCCAAGAATAAAGACACTAACAACGATCCATATCCAAACTGCTTCAGATCTCCATGTCTGCACTTAGTCAGTTGTTTCTTGATATTGCGCAATACTGCGTCATCCCAGTTAAATACACGGGGCTTAGTACACTCAATGGCGTACTGGAAATAGCTATGCAATGCCATATGTGGAGAGGAACTTCCAACCATCCGAGCTATGGTGAAGATAATAGTGCAGAGAGTCAAGTCAGTTACTCCCCAAATTTCCACTTTCCCTTTCTTTCTTTCGGCCTCAGGTACGCAATACTGGTTGCAATATTCACTCATTTTTAAACCACCTTCTCTGTTGCCGGTCAAACTGACATAGGACCCATGTCTGGATAATCTGGTCAAGAAATATATGTCCTCAATGTCAATAGTCAATGTATGAGCTCCCACAAGGAAAACTTGCTGGTCTGGATCCCACATTCGGACTAGGTATTCCAGTAATCGAACTTGGGCTCTCATGCCCGGGATACAAAAGTATTTTAAGAGACCACAGTCTCTTAGTGAAACTATGGTGGGAGGATGGTTTTTGGTATTTGCGTTATCCTCCTCGTGCTCTCGTTCCCGCCACTCGAGCACCATGATTGTAGCTATTCTCCTGCATAAGAAACATACAAACATGGTTAATTATCTTTTTCATGAAATAAATTTTGTTTATTGGCTAAACACTTCAAAAAATTATTGAGTTCTGCATTGTTCACAGGTGACATACTATGTACAGTGCGAACTTCTCGCAGGCGGCTTAAGGCCCACCTGCGAGAACGGGTCATTCTCGCAGGTCCCGTATGGGCCACCTACGAGAATGCCTCCATGCAAATAAGGTTCAAAAAACTAACTTAAAACTGAACCTTTAACCAATAAAATCAAGTTTTTAAACCATGAAAAGATCAGGAATGAAGAACTTACCAATATGTTACTGACGACTCGTCGAATGGTCTCCCATAGCTCCCGAAAATCGACACCGAATGTAGAGGGTAAAATGAGGGTTTTTGAAACTCAATGGTAAAAGTGTGAAATGATATGGTAAATTTTGTTATTGACTCTTTTTAATTACTTTTTACTATATCAAATGTGGGTTTTTATGATTATTTATTATTTAAACCTAATCACTAATGTGAAAATGAGTGAAATGACTGGCAGGTGAGAAACATGGATGATTATGGACAGAATTTTTACCTGGTGTGGTGTGATTTTGATTGTTTGTTATGGTTTTGATATAAAACCTCGAGCGCCTTTTGTTCGTTCTTGCACTTGTGAAAAACATAAGAATGGGACCGAGCATCATTTTATCACTTTTTCGGGCTCGCTATGGTTATACGAAAAAGGAACCCCCCTGGAGTTCTCTTTAAGGTCTTTTCAGACTCTCTAAACATGAAAAGATTGTCGAACAACCTTGCTATCTTCACGCTTACTAAAGTATTTGAAGTATGCATCCTTCGAGCGATAGTTTAACCCTTTTCCGGTCTCGTTGAACTACCGTACGAAAAAGGAACTGAGAGAGTTCTCTTTTAAGTGTTTTTCCAAACTCTATAATCTTGAAAAACCTTCGAGTTTACTATCTCTGGACTCGTTAAACAAACATTGATAGACTCGTAATGGGACCAAACCACTCCTTCCTAGGGTTCTTTTAAAATACTCTGAGGGACTCGTATGAAGGATGAGCTTATATCGACAAGCATATGTGATCCTCTTCAAGCTTGCGTAAAAATAAAGAGGTACTTGCCAGAAATGGTGGGGGAAAATTTGGGAAAGGGATATGTTTCATCTTTGAATTGGTTGGCAATAAGTGTCGCTCTTGAACATGACACCCCCTATTCATCATTCGAAGCCGGTTTGGGAAATCCATTTGTCTCTCATTCGATTTGATAACGAGGTATTTTCATGTGTCGTCTTTGAGTCAATGTTGCCAAATCATTGGTTGTGTCATTCATATGTTCAAGAGAAGTATGTCTGAAACCTCTATTGAGTTGGCCATCTGCAGTTATCTATTCTCTCCGTGTTGGCCTTCCCTGTGTCCAAAAGTCCAATTGATACATGCTCTATTTCATTTTCAAAATCAGTTACTTATTTTGTGTCATTGATGGGGGATACATCAAGGCCCTCCTGTGACGAGTTTTGTTCCGTCGACTTCAGCTCATTATCCGGGATCAAAACTTAGAAATTATTCAGTACCTTGGAGCTTGCATGCCTCAATGGCAAGTTTCCTCGCTTTCGACAGTGGGTTTACATCATTGACACCTGATCGGAAGATTCTGTCGGATGTTCGACATCAACTCATTTATTCACAGTCGACAGATTGTACTTTGGTACCTTGGGAGTCATTGACATCAATGGTGATTTCCCTCACACTTGTTAACGGTTACATCAATGACCGGTAATCAAGTGGTTTCTACCATGTTCGACTTCGACACATGCAATCACATGGTTAGATTCATACTTTGGGCGACGAGATTGAAGACCCTGGATATTATCTTTGTGATCCAGGTTGCGATGGAGTATGTATAATTTGTGACACCTAGATCCACTGTGTATGTTTCATGGCTATGTCGTCTTGATTGAAAATTTGTCACATAGATCCACAGTGTATTCAGGTGGCTATGCTATATTATGGCGGCATGGATCCACAGTGTATTATTGGTGGCCATGACCTTTGTTTATGATGTCTATGATCTGAGTATGGGAATGCCTACCTCAACAATTGGTATACATGATATTTTGTTGATGCTTGGATGTTTGCAAGTTTCCAATTAGATGTCCTCTTGGTTCTTGACACACACATGCAGCTTACAAAGTCTATCGACTGTCACTGGTTCCACTCTCAGACTTTGGGGGGCATTCTGTTATCCACAATTTTGGTCATTGTGATGATGTTATGATGATAGAAAATCAAGATCTTCACTAAGAACACTTTCCTGAGAAAAGTTACATTTGTCTGCTTCCAGAAATCATACTTTTAAGGGATGTTCGCAGGCTACCTATATATTTGCCTGCGAGAATGATTGATTCTCGCAGGCTGCATTAAGCTAGGATGTGAGGGGTTCGCATTGTACCTAACTATCAGGGTGCAAACATCTTCTAAAAGAGAAAAAAGATGAAGTTCTCGAGCCTTCTAGAAGGGAATCTTCTAGAAGGATGAGTTGGCATCCGAATGGTTATCTAAGTACTAGATTTCCTGATATCTTGGGATCATTTCCTATCCAAGTAACTAATCTATTCTCTCTTATAAATTGAGAGGAATGCTCATGGAAAGGGTTAAGAAACAAGCTAGTAAGAGATTTATTGGAGAATTAGTGCAATATTGTATGAAGGACTGATGCTACAGCAGCTAGAGACACCAGCAAAGTCATCAAAAGTGGTTGATTTTCTTCATGCATGAGCAAGTGTATGTGTCAGAGCTAGGATCCATCGAAAGGAGATCTACAACATCAAGGCTCAGGTTGTAAGTTTCACTTTCAATTAATTCAATACAGTAATATGTCCCTTTCCCATAAAGATGATGTCACTTTATTACATAACTCCTTGATCATATGTATAGATTAGCTATTGAATACATTGATTTTCCTTCACTTCGATTGGTTTGTACTGTTGTGATTTGAACGGCACAAGAGCATTGGAGCGAAGCTTGGAACAACAGAGACCCAAGAAAAGCATTCATAAGGTATGTTCATGATCCTTGCCTCTTAGTTCATTCAATAGTCTAGATCTAGGGAAAGAGTATTATTCTGTCCTGCTTTGTTCTAGATCCAGGTGGATCTAGGGAGATCGGTTTGTGTCCGAACTTATGGATTAATCCTGAAACATAGGGTGTGTACATACTCATGATGCACTACCGACATGTCACGTACCTGTTGCAGATTGGTATCTTTTGAGGATTGTTGCCTCATCTCAGTTGGTGCTGAGGATGTAAGTTGAGTCTTGCATTATAGAGCTGGTGCTCTATTAGAGTTGTACTCTATTCAGTTGTTGTTGAAAACCCCCAAGGATTGTAGTCCATAATAAAAGAAAAATCGTACATACATATTGTGTTCTTTGTGTTCCTTATGATGATGACTTGTTGATGATATATTTCTGATATATGTTGTTGATACATATTCACATATAACTGGTTATAAATGACAACAATGAGTAATGTGTTAATGGTGATTGCTAACTAATGAGTTTTGGTGTAAGAGAGAAGTTTTGGAAAAAGATCCCCATACTCATTCACCCTCCCTCTAAGTGTGGTAGGTGTGTCCAACAAGTAATCCATTTTATACAGATATCTTTAGATTGGTTTTGATACTGGTTCTACTGGGCCTTGTTCGTGACTATGACAACATTTGGCATGTAACCACATTTTTATTTGCCTATTCATGGACATAGACAGTTGTTTGGTTTCACATGGATCTGCAATGTAATTCAAATTGGCAGCCATGTATGCAAAGTCAGTGCAGAATGTAATGAGAAACTAGTTCTTCTAGCGATTTCCCCATCACTCCACTTCTGGGCTGTTTATAATGTATTTCGGCCATCGCAAATACTCCTCTAACCTCACACATTAGGGGGCATATGTTATAGAAATATTTTCCTCACCCTATGCAATATTTCACAAAAGGCCTTTTTCCATTTCCCTACGCAGACTTGTCATCCCTTTTTGCAAATCCCAGAGATAAAAATACATATTTTCCCACATGTATGCACCTTGCCTACTATAGAACATGCGTACACGTAGGCTGCACCACTACAACCCGTGTACATTGGGATTTGTACCCAAAACGGAAAAATGAAGTCAAGTTTCCATGTCACAAGAGGAGATCTATGATCCTTGGCCTTCCATATACTGGAAACATTCCAGCTCGACCCTTCAGTTCCATTTGAAGGCTATAAATGGGCCAACTCCAAGCTATGGAGAGGAGAAAGAATTAAACTTTGAGAGCAAAGTTACTCTAGAGAAATTATTTACTTCATATTGAGTTTGCATCCCTTTGTCCTTTAAGTCTGAACATAGTGTTCAAACCCCAAGCTCTTCCCTTATTTAATTGAGAACTTCATTGTATCTATTCTATGAGCTTGCCTTTGGTGGAGGATTGAAGTGGTGGAGGCCCAGCTGGAAGGAACTTAGTTTCTCGGTTCCAAACTGTGCCAACACAGAAGTCTATAACATTTTCACTTCTGTTGATCATATATTAATAGAAATACTCTTTTCCCGTCCAATTGATATCTTGCAAATATTTGAATTATTATTCCATGTGCGTATTTGTCATGTTTATTAATGGATTATGCTATTGAATGTGATAAATTCATATAATATCACCATATTCTTGGTTTTCTTAATTGTTGAGGACTAGTTGCAGGTATATTTCTTTGGGTCAAGTGCTCAATGGTGGACCTCATCGAATGTATGGATGAGGTAGGCCTTGTATCTTGTCTTGCTAGCATATTTATTTACATAGCATACTTGAGAATAGAGTTGATTTCTGCAATCATTTTTGTTTGTTGTGGTGTACCCTAGCCATAGAGATATTTTCCTCGTAACAAATATATTTGTACCAGGATGCCAAGGTTTGAAGAAGAGTTGCATGTCATATTTACTGAGTTTCAAATCATCTACAAGTTACATGTATGCTTTAAAGGTTACTTGATTGGTTATGGTATGGTATACACTTGAGAAGTATGTCTTGTTTATGGTACACCTTGTTGGATATACTTCACACACACCTAGGAATTGTTTTTACTAAGGTTTTACCTATGTTTACTATTCATTATTCAGTCTCCTATAGTCTAGGAAGAATAATCCTCTAGGAGAATATTCTCTTTAGTTCACACTTTGATTTGATCAGTTGAGTGGACTCTAGATTCCACATTGGGATCATCACTAACTAATGTGCATTGTCCTTGGTATCATCACCAGACTAGCACATTACTCACGATTCCCTGATCTCCTCCTCACTTTACTCTGTTTCAGTTAACCAAAGACTGGGATACTAGTTAACTTAGACTAGGTGGCAGTTAACTCCCATAACTTCCAAAGAGACTAGACTATTGGGCAGTTGTTGGCCCTTGACCAAGTTTTGAGAATCCTTGGTCATGATTGACCTATTTTGTGACTTTTACAGGTTTTCAAAGGTGGAGCACAATTCGAAGCGGAGATTGCGGGATCTCGGGCCCTTTTAGGGATTTTTGGGTTTTGGGTTATGTAACGGGTATGGGAATGTCGGCCCATTGGTTTACCCATGTTTAGGCCCCTTTTGTAATGTATAAATAGAAGTCTAGGTGAGGTAAGAAAGGAGAAGGTCTTTTGGTACCTTGCTAAGTGCTTAGTGCAAGTGTGGATTGTAGATGCTCTGTGCATACCATGTGAGACTTGTAGAGTTAAGTGCAAGTGATTGTAAGAGACTGTGAAAAGGATTTGTGTTGTAACTCAGGAAAGGAGGATCTAGAGAAGTGCACGCATATCTCCTATCCTCTGTGGAGTGAGATATCATGTCTCTTTTCATGTAGAAGATTGACCGAAGGCAATAAAAGAGAAGAAGAGTTGGTGGACGTAGCTTGAGGCTGGGGGTGAACCACGTATATCCTGTGTTGTGGTTTCTTTGTGCTTTATGGTTGTTCTCTTGTTTATGTGATTAAATTCTTAGTGCACTGATATATGCTTAGAAGAATATAACATGATAACTTAGTGTTTAACAATGTGAATGAATGTTGGATCTAATCTATGTTGTTGTGCTTAGTGCTTGAATATATCAGAGCTATGTGAATACTGTGCTGCTCTATTATTAGGGTTTATCTGCGTTGTAAAATAATGCTAGATATTAATGAAATATAACTGCTAAGTGCTCTATAAAGGTATTGTAATAACAGATCGGTATCCTAGCTAAGGCTGTAGACATCTGAGTCCTGCAACAACCCCTGCCTCTACCTCGGGTGAGACTTCATCTACTTTGCAAGTGTTGCCGAAAGGGCCAATAGTTAGGGTTTTTTTGGTGTGATCTTGACTGTTGAGCCCTGGGTCTTCCCCTGTGCCAATAAATGGTTCCGCTGCTGGGACTGAAATTGTGATTGTTGGGAATTGAAGAAAATAAATCTTTGTGCATAGATCTATTGCCCTAGTGCACAGTACTCTACTTGACCTATAAAGCTCTATGGTAAGAAGAAAAGTCAGATCTAAAGAAAAGAGGTAAGATATTGAAGATTTGTTCTCTGATAAAGGTAAGAACAGTGAAATTTTTTTATTGAAAAGGTAAGATAAGTGGAAATTTTTATTTCAAAAGTATGGATCTAGGTATGTTTGATAAAAAAATTCCTAGCTTGAAAAAGGGCACAGTTAGATGAAAGAAGGTTTGATATGAGCATATCTGATAGAAATAATGAAAGATATGTTATTCCTATGCATATAAAGAATGTTTGGACTAACAAATGGATGCAGAACCCTAGATATATGTTTTTACAGGATAGCTACTATGATCCTAGTGCGCAGTATAGGAAAGGTTGGGGATCATTTCAAAGAAAAAGAAGATTAACCCTTTGTTATAATTTCATAAGACCGGGACATCTTGCTAAGGAATTCCCTGGTAAAAGACCTAGTTGTATTTGTTGTCAAGCTATGGATCATGAAGTTTTGGATTGACCTAGAATGATTGCTAAGGTTGAAAGAATGAATATGAGATAAGATAACCCTAAGGAAGATCAAGAAACTGAGACCATGGCAGAACCCCAGAAATAATTAGAGAATGTATTGCTACAAATGAAAGAAACCCTGAATGATCAAATAAATATCAAGTTATCAGAGAGATTCAAAGAAAAAAAGTGCATAGAGACAAGAATAGGAGACTTCGACATTGACTGTGTTCTGGATGAAGAAACACAAGTGAATATCATGACAGAAAGGACTTGGGAAATTTTAGGAAATCCTGTTATGATTCCTTCATTGGGGGGAATAGGATTATTTAGAGGAAAGATGATAACCCTATGTGGAAGACTCACCAAGATATCTATGAATTCTCATGGAACTTCGATAGAAGAATATTTTGAGGTTGTTAAATTTATTGAGAACAATGCCCCATTTTCTATATTACTAGGAAAAACTTGGATTGAGAAAGATCAAGCTAGAAGAAAAGAAGAGGAAGTCTTAGAACAAAAGAAGTAAGAATTAAAAGATTTCATGACTAGGAGGATAATGCACTTGATTGAAGAACGTGAGAACATATCAAGGTTGTTCAGAACCAGAAACTTGGATGTCGAAGTGGAAAGAACACAAGAAGGCTCACCGAAGATTAGAGAACCTACCCCAGACAGAGACGAAGTATTGGCCTTGAACCCTACGAAAGACCGTCAACAACGTGAAGTTACTATGCTAAAAGGAGATAAGAATTAGAATGGAAAGAGGAATATTGAGATAAAGATTACAGGGAAGAAGGCTAGAAAGCTCAGTAAGAAGAGACCAAAGATAGAAAAGTTGCAGAAGGTTCCAGAAGGGACTTCACAGAAGAAAGGTTTAAAAAACTGGAAATTCATCGAGATATCATAACAGTGCAACATGGCACTTCGCCATGGAGAAGAAATATAGTCATTGAAATGATTATAACTATTAGCCTGACACCCTGAATGGTTAGAACAATAGTTATGGCATTAAAGCTCGCAATCAGACCGTTGGGACTACACCACAACGGATAGAACCACATTGATGAAGGCCTCTCATTCGTTGGAGAGATCCATTACATCGTGTCTACTTATTCCATTGACTGTTGCACTGAGAACACTTTTTTGAATTGTATCCATGCCAACCCATTACTACCGCGCTGTGTTTATTGAGATCAACACCTGTGTTATTGCTTTGAGCACTCATTCATCCACCTGAGTTATCCGATCTAAGCGTACATGTTGGACGAACTCAGTTCTGCAGAGAAAGTCATAGAAGAAGTTATAATCAACCTTATGGCTGAGAAGGTGATGTTCGTCAGAATTCAAGCTTCATCGATGAGAAGAGTGAAATCTTCCCCGTCGACGGCTCGCAGATCCAGACCATCTCGACCTACAACAGAGAAAAGAACCAAGCATCAAGATGACTTGGAAAATGCAAAGTTAATCTCGGTTATCCTGCCTGACTACATCCCACCTCTGGCTGGTGCAGTGAGTCATGACACTGTCCCAAGAGACTTTGATTACACCATGGTTACTATGTACCTCCCAAAGGGGATATGTGTAGTTAGAACACAACAGGATAAGATCGCGATGTTGAAGTTCAGTGACTTCAACCTAGGGGACCATAAGAACTATAGTATGCTCTCTCCTTACAAGTTTTTCACCAGGACAAAGGGGAAGAACTCAAAAATAATCCCCCAACTGTGGACTATGAACCTCGCGTAGTCCACCCTATTGAATGTGATGAAGATTCTACACTTTGGAAGGCACGAGGAGGCTAATGTGTGCATTGGGATCCTGCTATCATGTTACAATGGTGGCTATCTATGGCTAGATAGACACATCACCTTTGATCCAACGTTGATCCATAGGATCACTGGATTGAGCATGTAGGAACCCGACCCACATGACTTCTACCCAGGGAAGGCTACAGATCGCGCATTAGCACATAGGATCAAAGACACATATGGTGATGTAGAAAAGGGTACGTGAGGATACAAGGTATCTTCCATCCATAATGGCGTAGTGTGCCTGGCTTGCCAGCTGATCACAGGAAATATCGTGAGAAATAATATACCTACATAGGTCACAGGATTCATTGTTGACCTCATGAGGAAATGTGTAGAAGGACTCTAGATGAACTGGGTGAAGTACCTAGTCAACCAGCTAGAATTGGATTATCACAAAGCTCAGGATCAGGGATATGAGTTCCACTTTAGTTGGATTTTGATCCTCATAGTGTTTACTTCTTGGCATATGTTGGAAGGTGTGACCTTCCCAGACATTGAGCCATTTGAACCACTCGTTGCGAAGTTCACCATGCTCTGGTACTCGAGTGATATGGTAAAACATTGGCAATCGAACGTAGTATTCCATACATACTACGTGTCATTGAAGAGGGCCATAGAATTTGTCCCTCGCATGATGCCAAACACCTTGTATTGGTTCAAACCTATCATGAAGTTCCACATAGATCGACACTTTATTTATATCACTACGCACCTAGACGAGAATAAAGAAGAGCTTCAGTCATATTATAATCTCACAGAGGAAGACATTGAGGAGATAACCAAGGATTGGTTGGCAGACCTCCTTATCCCTGCTGACCCTGCAGAAATGTCTGATCCAGAACTAATTGGCAGCTCGAAGGCCACTCACAAATAACATGACACACCTGGAACCAATATAAGGAATAAGACCGAAGAAGTAAAAAACTCGAGCAGTGCATCAGATAAAACTGCTTCATTATCACCTGGACAAGGAGGTGATGATGAATTAGATAGAGAAGAGACCAATGGAAAAGAAGATCAATAGAAGCAAGGTGAAGTAAATTTGCCTAGGGATCCTGTTGATGAGGTTGATCCCTCAAACAAAAGAAAGGTTTCCCCCACGAAACCCACCTCATGGAATAAGTCAAGATCGAGTAAAACCACTATGCGAACCGTGCTCATGGTAAATGACTTAGACTTCATCATCGTAGTTTTAGCAGATGCCTCGTAGGACATCTTTTAGAAACATGAAACCAAGAAAGAAGATATGTTCGACATAATCGAGGTTGAACTCAGAGGGGTACAATAAGCCCTTCAATCCAGCCACGCAGTATCCATTGCGCCCTCACCTTAAGAAGCACCAAAGTTGGGAGATGAGCCTGCCCAACTCCACAAACTAGCTGATGTGACTGAAGCTCACCTTCATCATGCATAGTAAGAAATAGAACAGGCCATAGAGGCCCTAAAGAAAGTGAAAAAAGAAGTCATATAGCAACGCCAAGTTGCGCATCAAGAGAAGGTTTCTCTCCAAACAAAGTTTGAAGAGGAGAAAGAACAAATCCAGCAAGAGAAAGAGTAGTTGCTCGTAGAGAAGATCGGAGTCAAAGAAGTAGTCAGTAGAGAACTTCACTCTGTGAAAGGCTTAGAGAAAAAAGTGAAAGAACCAGTAGATCATCAAGTAGTGCAGCTTGTGGAATCTATACAATAGCTACAATAGAGAATCATAGATCTGGAGCTACGAACAGTGCCCTGCACTCCGCAGGATTTATGAGATCACATAGAAGAAACTGCTCGAAGTGAAATTGAGAGAATCAAGTCCCTCGCCATGGAATGTAAACAACTAAGTGATCGCAGAGCCCTGAATTATGAGCGAATCATTGAGGATCATGAATTGAAGGCACTAGATTCACAACTCTAGGAGGCAAAGTAGCAAGAAGAAAAAATACAGGTGCAGTTGAATCCCCTATCAATAGTTGAGAGGATGAAGCGACCCCAAGAACAGTGCACTCTCAACAGGAGGCCCACACCATTCAAAGCAAAGTCATGGAAGTGACTTAGAGGCTCCAACCAATATAGGACGAGGCTTGCCAAATGTTTGTGGAGATTGAAGGCTGAGGAGAAGAACTGGAGCAATTAATCACTGCAACTAAACAACACTTGGAGGGACTTGTCAATGAAGCAGTTATCCAAGAGTTCATTGAGTAGGAGGTTGTGGGCCAACAACAAGTCGAAGCAGCTCGAGCCAAGCTCAAGGATTTCGAAGTAGAGATACCCAGATCAGAGTGAATCGGGATGAGTCAAAGGTGAGTGTTGGGGGCATTTTGGCCCTTGACCAAGTTTTGAGAATCCTTGGTCATGATTGACCTATTTTTGGACTTCGACAGGTTGTCGAAGGTAGAGCGCAAGTTGAAGAGGAGATCATAGGATCTCAGTCCCTTTCTAGGGATTTTTTGGTTTTGGGCTATGTAACGGGTATGGGAATGTCGGTCCATGGGTTTACCCATGTTTAGGCCATTTTTGTAATGTATAAATATAATTCTAAGTGAGGTAAGAAAGGAGAAGGTCTTTTGGTACCTTGCTAAGTGCTAAGTGCAAGTGTGTATTGTATATTCTTCGTGCATACTGTGTGAGAATTGAAGAGCTAAGTGAAAGTGATTGTAAGAGACTGTGAAAAGGCTTTGTGTTGTAACTCAAGGAAGGAGGATACAGAAAAGTACGTGTTGATCTTCTGTCCTCTGCAAAGTGATATCTCATGGCTCTGTGCATGTATAATATTGATAGAATGCAATAAAAGAGAAGAAGAGTTGGTGGACGTAGCCCTAGGCTGGGGGTGACCTACGTATATCCTGTGTTGTGGTTTCTTTGTGCTTTATGGTTGTTCTCTTGTTTATGTGATTAAATGCTTACTGAACTGATATATGCTTAGAAGAATCTAACATGATAGCTTAGTGTTGAAAATTTTGAATGAATGTTGGATCTAATCTATGTTGATGTGCTTAGTGCTTGAATATATCGGATCTATGTGAATACTGTTGCTGCTATGTTATTAGGGTTTATCTGCGCTGTAAAAAAAGGCTGGATATTAATCAACTATAAATGCTAAGTGCTATGTAAAGGTGTTGTAATCATAGATCTATTTTCTAGCTAAGGCTGCAGACATCTGAGTCTTGCAACCACCCCTACCTCTACCTTGGGTGAGACTTCATTTGCTTCGCAGGTGTTTCCGAAAGGGTCGGTAGTCAGGGTTTTGTTAGTGTGCTCTTGAGTATTGAACCCTAGGTCTGCCCCTATGCCAACAATAGTTTACTCCTGTAACTACTCGTGTGTGTCCAAATTACTCTATACAACCACTATGGAACATTGGATTCTCCTCCAGTGCACATTAGTTGAGTTATACAGAGTATATCATGTGTAAATTATCATTCATTCAGTTGGTTAATGAGAATTCTTCCATTCTTTCTCTCCTGCTTCTCTTTTCTCATATTTTCTCTACAAATTGTGCATGTCATTTTCTAGGTAGATATATTATGTGTAGATTCAACACATTTACATGGTATCAGAGCCGATGGATTTCTAGGAAAATGACACACCAAATTATTTTTGCAGGTACCGAAGATTAAAGACAATAGAAATATGGAATTTCCAAAAGAATTCATTCTTACAACGTACAATTTATTTGCATGGAAAGAGAAGATGATAGTGCATCTTTGAGGAAAAGGATTATACAGGTTAACCATGGACACAGATACTGAACCCACATCAACCATAGAAAAATCCAAGTATCTGAATCGAATCAATGAAGCGTTTGGAAGTATTTGTAGTCTCATTTATCTTGAACACCTCTTTCACATATCCTCCTGTAAAATCCCCAATGAAGCCTGGACCACCATGGAAGGGATTTTTAGAAAATAGGATGATATGAGGGGACACATGCTCAAGGTTGAACTTCTCACATTGGATCCAAAAACTTTCGACAATCTCCAATATTTCTTTACCAAATATAGGGATTTGTTGTCACAACTCAAGGCTCGCGGGGTTGATAAATATAAGGAGGAGAAACAAATGGTTATTACCATTCTCTCCAAAATTGGTTCGGAAGACTCATTTTTTGTATCCACATTTCATTCAGTTAGGATTGCCTCTAGAGCTACCTAGAAAATTCCTTCTCTTGAGGTCTTTATCGAGTCTCTGATGCACGAGTAGAACAATCTCATCAACATGGAAAAAATCAAAGGCCCAAAGGCATAGGAACTTACTATGCATGATGGCAGTGGTCATAAAAATCAGAAATATAAAGACAAATAAAAAATGAAATCACATCGAAATCCAAAGAAGGAAGGGTACTCAAAACCCTTCAATGATGCCTCCGGATCCAAAGGTGGAAAGGGAAGAAAATGGGAGAAATGCACTTATTTCCATAAAGGATTCCATCTCGAATCCACATGTATGAAGAAAAATATAGATCAAATGGCCCAAATACTTCAACAAAACAACCTTGTAGATCACATCCCTGACGGTTCCAAGAAGAAGAAGCCAAAATATCAGAATCCCAAGAACAGGGATGATTTTAAGGATGGAAATTTATTTTAAAATGTAGAAACCTTGGCGAATCTTACTAATCCTTCATATGCCAACTATAAATGATTGGCGATATTTTTGTAAAAATATTCAAATTTATAAGGATTTTATATAGTTTTTATAATTTTTTGGCGATTTTTAAGGTAAAATAGTTTTATCCTATAGAATTTGGGCGAATAATTTTTAAAATAGAGAATCTCATTTTTGGAAGAACCATGGAAAATTATCCCATGAGAAAAATTTAGCCCCTAAAATCATCCTTGCCCAAGAAAGGTAATTTTAGCCATGCTTTGATTTCCATCAACTCCTCACTCAATGATTGGATTGTAGATTCAAGAGAATCACACCACATGGAAGCCAAAAAATAAGTCTACTCTTCATTGGACACATGAAAAGGTCCTCCTATTCTGATGGGGGACAAATCTCAGGTCAAGCTCACTGGCAAAGGAACAATTGAACTCACAAACAAAAGCTTCAAGAATGTGCTACATGTTCCCCCAAAAAAATTCAATCTTCTCTCTGTGTATCAAATGAAAAACTTCAGCACCGTAAAGAGAGTCATATTCACACCTAATGTTATGGATATATATGACATGCAAACCAATTCCAAATTTTCTACTGGTGAGGTAAATCATCAATCCAAAATCTACACATTTTCTGAATTTATTGAACCAGATTATGCATTACTTCTTACCCATGCTCATGAAAGTAGTAGGATATTGCATGAAAGTTTCATGCATTTAAATTTCATATATATGAAACAAATTATAAAGTAGAGAATGGTTGATGGTCTACCTAACATCCACTTCTCCAATGGAATTTGTGAGGGGTGTGTTCTTGGAAAACACCCTCAAGAGAAATTCGACAAAGGAAAGACTCAGAAGGCTTGATTCCCTTTAGATTCGATCCATAGTGACCTCATGGGCCCTTTTACGCATCCATCAATTAGTAAAGAAAGGTACATGCTCATTTTTGTTGATGATTTCTCACGCTTCACGTGGATTTTCTTTCTCAGGAAAGAAATAGAGGTCTTTCAACACCTCAAAGATTTCAAATCCCTTGTTGAAAAATAGTTAGGAAAGAAGATAAAAGTCCCCGGAATATATAATTGGGGAGAGTATGTCAACCATAAGATACAAAATATTTGTCATGAGTCTGAGAGTTATTTGCAACACACAATTCCTTATACTCTACAGAAAAATGGAGTTGCTGAGCGGAAAAATAGATCTTTGAAAGAGATGGCATCTTGCATGCTACATGCAAAGTCACTTCCACATATATTATGGGATGAAGCACTTAATTGTGCAACGTACATACAAAACTTATCTCCCCATAAATATTTCAAGGATAAGACCCCCTAGAAGGCTTGGATTGACCTCAAACTAGAACTGACCCACTTTTGCATATTCGGTTCTCGTGCATCGGCCATGATTCCCTCTGAGAAGAGGAAGGCACTTGATCCATAGAGCACATAGTGTAGTTTTTGGATACCCCTATGGTGTGAAGGGATACAAACTCATTGATCCCTCCTTAGATCATATCATCATTGAGTGTAGTTTCCAATTCAAGAAAATTATCTCACATGTACCTCAACAGCCACATGCAAACACTTTTGTTCTTCCACCTGTCAGAAATGATGAGCAAGCACATGCAGACTCTTCTTCAGATGAGAGTTCTGATTCATAGGATTTAGATGATTCATATATCAAGTCATTATAGTCAGATGCAGAGTCAGTGCATGCAGATGAAGATGAAGAGCCAGAGTAGAGGCCCAAGGGGCCAAGACTACTCTTTAGGATGTAGCAGATCTTGTTGGGGATCCAACTAATACTAGGAGGACTTTATCTAATCCTCCTCTTGAACTCACTTCAATTGAACCAATGCCACCTAGGCATATTTTCTTGGTTTAGTCTTCGGATCCATAGTCCTATGGAGAGGCTGATAGAAATCCATTTTTGGAATCCTCCATGTAGGAGGAGTAGAACTCCCTCCTCGAGAACCAGAATTCGGATCTAGTTCCCCTTCCTTGAGGAAGAAATCTTGTAGGTGCAGATGGGTCTATAGGACCAAGAGCGCAGCAAATGGAAAATTTAGTAGATAGAAATCTAGGCTAGTTTCCAAATACTTTCATCTATGATGAGACCTTTGCTACATTAGCAAAGATGGATTCCATACATTTGGAACTTGCCATTGGAGAAGCCAAGGGATGGTAAGTCCATCAGATGGACATGAAGAATGCATTTCTTCATGACGATCTCTCTGAGGATATCTATATGGAGCAGCTCCAGGGATTTGTGCAAGATTCATATTTGGTCTATTAACTGAACAAGACTCTTTATGGCCTCAAGCAAGCCCTAAGGGCATGGTATGCCCAGATGGACTCCTACCTGTTTTCACAAAACTTTGTACGTTGTAAGTGAGACCTGAATGTTTACATGCTTAGGATGGTTGATTCACTTCTACTCCTACTTCTATATTTTGATGATTTGTTGATCACCGGTTGCTTGACTTCATTGATTCCTGCAGTCAAGAGGATTTTACATGACAGGTTCTTGATGACGGACATGGATCTGCTACATTTCTTCCTTGGACTCAAGATCAGTCAGGATGCATCAGGAATCAAACTATCTTAGTCCAAGTATGCATGATATCTCCTTGAGAGATTTCACGTGATAGATTGCAAGTCTGCTCTGACTCATTTCCTATTAGGAATCAGACTTGAGGATGGAGGGGACACTCCACTGGTGGACAACACACTGTACATATGACTATTAGGGAGATTTTTTTATCTCACACACTCTAGACCAGATCTCTCCTATGTAGTTGGAGAAGTCTACAGGTTCATGCCACATCCGCATGAACTACACTGGAAGGTTACAAAGTTTATCCTTCGATACATACAAGGCACCATCACCTTTCAGATTCACTATGAAATGGACTCTACATTGGACCTCATCAGTTTCACTGATTACGACTAGGTTGTCGATAACATTGATCGCAAGTCCACATCTAGTTACTCACTTAGTCTTGGTTCTGGGCCTATCTGTTGGTCGAGCAAGAAGAAAGTTGCTATTAATCTATCTGTTAGGATATTTAGACACTTAGGAGTTAGTTAAGATCTACTTGTTCTAATGTGTCGTTAGGTAAAAGTGTTTTTCTTAGTGTGTTTCTTTAGTATGCATTAGTATGCATTTGTAGTTATGAAATCCGATGGTCACGATATGTTACCGACATAGAGTGATCTGACAATTCATACTCTCCTTGATCTTAATGACCATTGATCCGTGGCTTAACACCCGATTGGTCCATGATATCTATTTAAAGAACATGGAGGGTCATTTTTTGATGATCGATTGTGAGAAACTCTATAGTAAAATTTCTCTGTAATCTTTTTCTTTTACATTAATAAACTGCTCCAAGTGGCCACGTTGGTTGGGGCCGTGGATGTTTTCCCATAGGGGTTTTACCACTTGAAAATATCAGTGTGTTGATATTTGATCTGGTTATGTGAGTGGTTACTGAAGATGTTCATCCTATGTTTGAATACCTGTGTTTTCGAACATGGTATCAGAGCCTGTTTGAAGACCCGCTCCTATTGTAGATCGAGATTGTGAAGCCAAGTTGCCTCATCTCCATTTTATGTCATTTTCGTACATTTCTGGGCTAAGAGGACTATTCCATTATGTCTAGAGCACTCGTTTCATTCAGGAACACTTTTTGTTTCACTCAAAAAGGTTTTTGTTTTCCCAAGATATGGCCATTACAGTCAGATCCAAAGGTATAAAGCTTGAATACACATTTTTTAAAATTTTTGTAAAGTAGTATTTTGGTTTTATTTCGGTTTTGTATTATTTATTTCTGGGTTGCTACTCTTTTAGATGTGCATATTCTATTTTCCCCATTTCCTGTGCAATCTCAGAAAATCAGAAACAGATAGGAAAATGTGCATCTTCCTAGTAAGCTAACCGAGATCTAACCCTTGTTGTCATCGAGAAGCAAAATTGTTTTCTTGTGTGAAAAGAGCTTTTTTTGAGCATGCTTTCCAAGGCCATCTTCCACAACAACAACAACAACACCCCCAATCCTCCTTCTAAACATTACAATATGTTTTGTTAGACCATTTGGTTAAAACTTTCCTTATTAAGTAAGAGGTCTTGAGTTCAAGTCTCTCTTTTGTTACTTTTTTTTGAAAAAGTTCATGTTAAAATTGTAAAGTGTATTTCACTTCAAGTATAAAAGTGAATCACTATAAGTAGCTTTAATATTTTATTTTAGAGTTATTTATTTTGCATGCAAATTTTCTATTATAAAGTAACTTCATTGTAAAAGTGATCCCCACTTCTCTTTATAAAAGTGGTCATTTCATAAAGCAACTTACACTATCACGTGGTCAGTTGGTTACCGTTTATGCCTTTTTTTTAAAGGGCATAACTCTCACATCGAAAGTCCGTTTTCAGTGCCATTTTTTTTTAAACCGCATAACTTTTCGAGATATTTCCATCCAGATCATCAATTTCAGTTTTAAATCCACATTATATACATATTTAATAGGGATTCTACAAGTAATGTCTTTCTTACCAGCAACAACTACTTGCAGTGGAAATCTCATATGAAAGATTTACTAAGAAGTAAAGGCATGTACTGGATTACCTTGGGAAAGGAAAAATAACCCACCAATGATAATAAGAAATCCAAATCGAATAATAGGAGTGACGAAGCACGTGGACTAATCAGAATGTCCATCTCTCCTGATTTAAGGTACCAACTCCAAGAAATTGATGACCCCGAAGAAGCTTGGGACAAGATTGAATATGTGTTTGGTAAACTCAATATTATTCGAGAACAACAGTTATAAAATCAAATACTGACCTTGAGTCCAAGTGATTTTTCTTTCCTTGGAGACTATCTATCTAAGTTTAAAACACTCAGAATTTTATGTGAAGAATGTAAGCTAAAAATGGAGGAAAAACATTGCATATATATTATTCTTTCTAAGCTAGGTAGTGCATATTCTATGTTTGTATCTACCTTTTATGCCATGAGAGAGGCTCTAGGGAAATCTTATGAAAAAACCACCCTTGAATCATTTTGTGCTACTTTGATTAGAGAGGAAGATAAGCTTATACAACTTGGAGTGATCAACACTGTAGGTACCTCTAACAAATCCTTAGTTTCCCAGTAGAAAGATAAATTGATTTAAAAATGAAGAAGACTTGAAAATCTTGAAATTATTGCAAGTAAATGTTATGTGTTTAAAGCAAATGGATCAATTTTGCAAAACATAAATTAAGGGATTACTCATGTAAAATACACATAGACAACAACATAATCAATGAACATAAGCACATAAACACAACAATTGATAAAGGAGTTCACCCCTCTCTTGGGCTACATCTCCTAGTCCAGCTTCCAATGGATCATTATTATTAATTGCTCAAAAGTGCTCAAAACAAATGTATTACAATGCTCAAACTGACCAACCGACTAGTCCAATGGCTTCAGAGCATCCAAAAACCCCTAGCTGGGATTTTTCAACACCTCAATCGGTCGAAAAATGAAGAAGTTAGGCCTCTTGGAAGTCCCCCCTTCAAACTTGTTGTCTCTGCATCTACAAATTGCACCCTTATCAAATGAACCTGTCACACATGCAATAAATAGCGTAAAAACCAAGCACCCATGCACAACTGTAAAATGGTGCAAACCGTCGAACTGTTAATGGAACTAATACCCCCAACCATCAAGCCATGGGGCATATGAGTCCATAGGACCACACGCTTTAAAAATGGGGCTCCGTCCAATATCAAATAATAAAGTGACATTTGGATGGGAGTTATTTGGTTAAACAACCGTTTGAACTATATTTGAAACGTGCCATACCATAATATATATAACCATGGTCACATATGTGAAAGCGTGCGACCAAGGGCTGGGGCTAAGCCCCGGCCTGGTCGCGGCCCAAAACCACACAAACATGTGACTTTAAATATAATCCAGAGCGCATACATATCAAGGCATAAGCGATAGCCCAATGGTTGGTCAGAGTTTGTGGAAGTGTTATGCGGTGGGGAGGTCCGGGTGTCAAACCCCATGGACTCCAACATAATTTTACATAACAATCAAAAGCCAATAAAGCGGTGCCACATGGAAGCCCATGATTGGGCCGCGTGGCACCTTACCATTAACCAACGAGATTCCATGTGTCGCAGTCTGATTCGACCATGCCTGCCAATCATCATATGCCACGCCACTTCTTCCATGTCAGCTTACGGTCGTACGAACCTACCACGTCAGCCTATACGGACTGTACTGACTGTACAGTCAGCATCATTTTTTTGTGCCTATTTGACTTGATGAACAGATTGCAATATCTCTTGCTCCCAATGTCCGTTTGAGATGAAACGAGTTGCATTGGGTTCACAATGACAAGGCCTAGACTCTCATCCAGTTTTAAGTGATTCTGAGCACTTTGAATTTTTGAGCAAAATTTGATCCCCTGATCATAAACCCAAGTATCCCAAGAAGCAACATCCTCACTACAACAACAAGAAATATAAGGGTTCCAAACCCACTCATGCAGCTTCAGCTCCTGATGGTTACAAAGGAGAAAAATATAAAAATAAGAAGACTGACATACATTGCAACTTTTGTGATAAAGATGGTCATGATGAGTCCAAATGTTTTAAGAAGATGGCAGCTTTAGAATGAGCGATGAAGAAACACAACATCAGTATTGATTCTACTTCTTATTCCTCTTCTCATGGACATGCACTTTTTGCTTCTGGTTTATCCTTCAACACAAATTCTACTTCTTCTTCTGATGAGTGGCTTATTGATTCAAGAACATCTTATCATATGGCTAAGGATAAAGCTATATTTTCTTCTCTAAATGAATGTAACACCAAGAAAATATTTGTTGGTGATGATAGATCTTTTAGTGTCATAGGATCTAGAACAGTTCAAGTAGATAATGGTCATTTCCATGATGTATTATGTGTTCCGAGTATTTCTTGTAACCTTCTACCAGTATATCAAATCAATCATTCAAGTGAAGGTAAAACCATAGAGTTTTCACCTCACCAAGTTGTAATCAAGGATCTAAATGATCCTAAGCATGTTCTTGCAACTGGAATTGCTGATGATATTACCAGGTTATATAAGTTTGAAAACTTTGCGTCATCAACTTTTTCATCGGTTTTTGTTGATCATAGCGATGACTTGAGCAAACTTTGGCATGAGCGGTTTGGTCATCTAAATTATCACTCATTGACGCAACTATGTAATCAAAAGATGGTGATTGGTCTTCCTCTTTTTTCATGCAGAGATGGTGTTTGTGCCGGTTGTGTTCTCGAAAAACATCATCGAGACAGTTTTGACAAACGTGCCTCTTGGGATGCCTCGGGCCCTTTACATCTTGTTCAAAGTGATTTGTGTGGTCCATTTTATTCTCCTTCTTTTTATGGGTGCAAGTATTTCTTAACTTTCATTGATGATTTTTCCAGACGTACTTGGTTTTACTTATTAAAACTTAAGAGCGAAGTTTTTGACAAGTTTTTGGCCTACAAGACCCTTGTAGAAAATCAATCTGGACATCAAATTCAAAAGTTAAGAACAGAGAATGGAGGCGAATATGTGAACAATAATTTTACAAGTTACTGCACTACACAGGGCATCAAAATGCAACACATTGTTCCATATACACCACAACAAAATGGTGTTGTCGAGAGAAAGAACCACACATTAAAAGAAATTGCTAATTGTATGATCAAATCTAAGGGATTAAGTCTAAAGTATTGGGAGGAAGCAATCAACTCTGAAAATTACATAGTCAATCACACTTCCATAAAGGCTCTTAAAAATATAACATCGGAAGAAGCTTGGACTAAAATTAAACCAGATGTAAGTCACTTCTGTGTGTTTGGTAGTATAGCTTGGGTTCACATTCCTGATGAGAAAAGAAAAGCATTGTAGCCTAAAAGTCAGAATTGTATATTTGTTGGTTATTCTGAAGATATCAAAGGTTATAGACTTCTTCAACCACATTGTAATGAAATTATTCTTAGAAGAGATGTTAAATTTGATGAAAATCTCTTGGCATGTGAGCCTAATTCAGTGGTTGTGCCTTCTTCGGCCTATGAGCCATCTTCGACATTTGTGCCTTCTTATGTTCCTATTCTGGTTTCTTCTTCAGATGATGATAGTGAGGATGAAAATCCACCTCCGAATACTAACCTTCCTCCATATGATTCCTTTGAACCTAAACATGCACCGGCTCCATCACTTCCTAGATGGGTCCGTTCAACATGAGAAGAAGTTGGTGATCTTGTCGGTGATCTTTCATATCAGCATTGAACATGTTCATAGTTCCAATGAACCTCTTCTCTTTTGGCTCAAGTTTCAGAGATTCATGATCCAGAGACATTTGTAGAAGCTTCAGGTCATCCAGATTGGGATACAACAATGAATGAAGAGTATCGTTCTTTAATGGAAAACGATACTTGGGATATTGTACCTCTTCCAAAAGGAAGAAAAATTGTCATATGTAAATGGGTCTACAGAACTAAGTATGCATCATACGGAAGTTTTGAAGGACAAAAGGCTTGGTTAGTTGCCAAAGGATTTTCCCAAGTTGAAGGAATTGACTATAATGAAACCTTTTCCCCTGTAGCCAAAATGAATTCCATCTTCCCTGTTCTTGCCCTTGCTGCCTCACATAAATGGGAGGTCCATCAAATGGATGTTAAATCCTCCTTCTTGCATGGCAATTTGAAATAATTAATCTACATGGAACAACCTCCTGGCTATGTCTAGAATGACTCTAGCCTTGTTTTTCTCCTTAAGAAATCTCTTTATGGTCTTAAGCAAGCTCCCTGAGCTTGGTATGCCAAAATGGACAACTTTCTTATTGACACCGAATTCTCTAGATGTCATTTTGATCCTAATGTTTATACCAAGAAAGTAGGAAGCCATCTCATAATCCTTGTCCTTTATGTTGATGACCTTATCCTTGCTGGTAGTGACTCAAAACTTTTAAACCATGCGAAAAATAGCCTTAAGAAGAAATTTGAAATGACAGACTTAGTGTTTTTGCACTATTTCTTTGGCCAACAAGTTTTGCAAACCGATGAAGGAATTTTTATTTCCCATTCTAAGTATGCTTGTGACCTTTTTCATTTCTTTCACATGGATGATTGTAAACCAACCCCTTCTCCCTTCCAGTATGGATTCAAACTTACTGCCACCTGTACCTCTCCTGAAGTTGATGCCACCCTATACCGTCAATTAGTTGGTAGCCTCTTATACTTGACTCATACCTGCCCTGATCTTTCTTTTGTTGTTGGTATTGTTTCCCAGTATATGAAAACAACCCATGAAAGCCATTGGAAAGCAGCTAAAAGGATACTTCTCTATGTTCGTAGTACAGTTCAGTTCGGGATACATTATAGTTCAGGGGGACTCCTTTATTGGTTGGTTTCACTGATTCAGATTGGGCTGGCGACCTTAATGATTGGAAGTCTACTGCAGGTTATGTTTTAAGCCTTGGTTCAAGACCTGTCACTTGGGCCTATAAGAAACAACAAGAAATTTCAGTGTCTTTAGCAGAAGAAAACTACCGAGCAGTGGTAAATGCAAGTCAAGAAGCCTTGTTGCTTCGACGGATCCTTTTAGAGTTTGGATTCGATCACCAGCATCCGACCAGCCTTTGGTGCAACAATTAGAGTTCCATCAAGCTTGCCAAATACCCAGTTTAACATTAGCGCAACAAGCACATCGAGATACACATGCACTTCATCAGAAATCTCATTCATGATCAAGTTATTGACGTGTTATTTTTCCCTACAAAAGATCAAGTTGCACACATTTTCACAATGTCTCTTACAGAAGCGAAGTTTTCCAAACTTCGATCTATGTTAGAAGTTCAGGAATTTGTCATTAAGGGGGGATAGGCTCTAATGGCTCCTTCCTTCTCCTATTGTGTCAACATTGTGAATCCTTCAATCCTATCCCAAGTTGTTCTTAAGGGGGGGTGTTAGGATATTTAGACACTTAGGAGTTAGTTAAGATCTCCTTGGACTAATGTGTCATTAGGTAAAGTGTGTTTCTTTAGTATGCATTAGTATGCATTTGTAGTTAGGAAATCTGATGGTTACGATATGTTACTGACATAGAGTGATACGACGGTTCATACTCTCCTCGATCTTAATGACCATTGATTCATGGCTTAACACCTGATTGTTCCATGATCTCTATTTAAAGAGCATGGAGGGTCATTTTCCGATGATCGATTGTGAGAAAATCTATTGTAAAATCTCTTTGTAATATTTTTCTTTTGCATTAATAAACTACTCCAAGCGGCCACATTGGTTGGGGCCATGGATGTTTCCCCATAGGGGTTTTACCACATGAAAACATTGGTGTGTTGATATTTGATCTAGTTATGTGAGTGGTTATAGAAGGTGTTCATCCTATGCTGGAATACCGGTGTTGTCATGGATGATTTTAGGGGCTAAATTTCACTCATGGGCTAATTTTCCATGGTTTTTCCAAAAACGAGATTCGTTATTTTAAAAATGATTTGCCCAAATTCTATAGGATAAAATTATTTTACCTTAAAAATCGCCAAAATTTTATAAAAACTATATAAAATCCTTAGAAATTTGAATATTTTTACAAAAATATCGCCAAACATTTATAGTTGGCATATGAAGGATAAGTAAGATTCGCCAAGGTTTCTACATTTTAAAATAAATTTCCATCCTAAAAATCATCCCTGGGTGTTGTCGAACACTATCATTAGCCAAGGAATATAGGGGTATTTAATATAACCATTCATGCTATGTGGCTATAACATTTTCTCACTGAGTTGGGAATTTAGTTTCACCATCTAATCGTCATCTGGTGTGACAACCAGAGCACTCTAAAGTTCTATAGAGATCCAGTTCAGAGGCAACGGATGGAGCACATCGAGATCCACATGAAATACATCCAGGACTTAGTACACGAGGGGATCATCGACCTACAATTATTTCCTTTAGAAAAAAAGACTGTAGACATCTTCACCAAGACCTTCACTGAGCAGAAGTTCCATTCTCTATGTAGTCATCTTCGAGTGAAGGAAAAATTTGCCTAGAAAGTGTCAGTTCTTGTTTTTACAGACATTTTACTTTGAGGGGGGGGATTTCCCTAGAGGTTTTCCCTCTTTCCTTGTTTATTTCACTGTATTTTTTGTATTTGGGTACCTAACATGGCCTCGTTGCCAGGACCCATTTTTATTTTCACCATAGTGATGTTCAAGGGGGGTGTTGGATATACTTCACACACACATAGGAATTCTTTTCCTAAGTTTTTCCTTATGTTTACTAGTCATTATTTAGTCTCCTATAGTATAGGGAGAATATTCCTCTAAGAGAGTATTCTCTTCAGTTCACACTTTAGTTTGATCAGTTGAGTGCAGTCTAGATGCCAAATTGGGATCATCACCATGCATCATTGGGATCATCACCATCAACATTGTGATCATCACCAACTAATGTGCATTGTCATTGGGATCATCACCAGAATAGCGCATTACTCATTGTTAGTAGGAAACCCCCCCTATGACTATAATAGGGTTCAAAATGTAGGAAGATAAATTAACCATCTAAAATTCAACAACTTATCTAACTACCCCAAACATACCCAAAACTCATACAAGAAAATAAAAAATGAGGAAGGTCGGGTAACTGTACCTCTACTCCGCGTCCAATGATGACCTCCTCACACTTGGAAGTTATGTTGACTACACACCTCCTTCTAGGGTTGTCCTGCATCCAATGATTGACAAAAAAAACACAACAAGTATGCTATTCCATGTACAAATTAGGGTTAGATGTTATAACATAAACCAATAAAAGCATTCAATACACCATGATTTGGGATAGGAAAAGTAGTTATTTTATTGATAACTCAATGCTTATACCTTTTACAATAAAAGTTGGCTACTGCTCCATGAACCTGGTCTGGGATCCTCTTCACCAAGCTCTAAGTACACCTTTGTATGGATTCTCCTCTCAACCTTCTTATCTCTTCTTGGGAAGTGAATGGGTTTTTGATGGAGGAAGAAGGGCTAATTGGGAAATGCAGAGGCAATTCTCACAAAAGGGATGCAATGACTTGGGCAAGGAGGGGATGTGAAACGGGTAGAGTTTCATTGTTATTATGTCTAGATGTAAAATGAGACCCCAACACCTCCTTTTATATGACAAAAGGTTGGTTATTAGGTTGGATGGCAGGCTATAGGCGGTGGATTAGTTGGGAAACTACCCAATAGCCCGTAATCTCAATGAATTACTTGCAATTTTTTATTTTTTGCAACTTTTGAAAGTATATCTTGGTTGTAGTGGTGCAACATGCATATGTATGTGAGATTTAGTGTTGCAGAAAGCTTATGTACGTGGGCAGTATTGGTGCAGGGCATGTACATCTTCAAAAATTTGATGCTTTAGAAGAGCAACTCAGTGATGGCTTGGAAAAAATGTAACTAAGAGGGCCAAAGGCCAGGTATGCATGTGTTGATCAATTTAGGGTTATAACAGATGCCCCCTAATGTGTGAGGTCAGAAGATCATATGATGGTCGAAATACATTACAAAATCTTCATCAATGTACAAAACGAGTGAGCCCGGGACCAGAGTTCAGGAGGTGTCGGGTGAAATCATGAAGGTGAGTTACACTTTTGCTTGTTTTATGACAAAAAAAACTGTATTTTTACAAGTTATTCAACTTCCGACATATAAAAGTATTTTTTTTATTTAGAATTTCACTTTACAGTAAAAACAAAA